>VXBI01004076.1:1115645-1145814 GCA_013397375.1 Toxostoma redivivum
GGGGCCGGCTGCACCAATGGGCGGCGGAGGGAGGGGCGGGGCTCTCTGCGCGCTCCGCCATGGCCGCCCCGCTACGAGCGCTCCTGCGCCCCGCCGCCACTGCCGCCGCCGCGCTCCCCCGAGCGCGCCTCCCGCCGCCGCTCCGCGCCCCCTGCGGTGCACGGGGCTGCAGCGCCGGTGAGCACCGGGGGGGCACCGCGGGTGGGTGGGCTTAGCGCCGGGCACCGGGTCCTTGCACCGGGCACGGTCGTAGCCCCGCGGGCATGTGCCCATCGACCTACACGTGATCCCTGGGCTGCGCACCAGGCCACGGCACGGGGCACCGCGTCCCTACTCCATGTACGATCCCAGCGCCGGGCACGGAGTCCCTGGGCTGTGTGCCAGGGCCACAACACCGGGCACCGGGACCCAGCGCAAGGTACGGTCCCAGCACCGGGCCTGTGCCCAGCGAGTTGCACGTGGTTCCGGAGCTGCGCTCCAGAGCCCAGCACCAGGCACCGGGGCCCTGCGTCATGTATGGGCAGTGGCACTGCATACCAGGGCACTCGGGCCCAGCGCCGGGCACCGGGGCCGCTGGACCATGCACCGGATCCCAGCACTGGGTACCTGGAACACGCACACTGTCCTAGCACAGGGTGGTCACGGGGCTGCATCCTCGCGGGCTAAGGTGGCACTGGGAGCTCCTCCAGGCCAAGCTCCCGGTGACGTCCCGCCGGCTGCCGGTGACCGCTGGCATCAAGGTCGCCTTTAAATAGCACGGAATGACGGTAGCCAGGCGTTGCCGAGGGTGGCCGGGGGTCCGCCCGGTGCACGGCAGCCGGTGGGCTAACGAGCCAGTGCTGCTGCGGCGGACAGGGGCTGCGTTCCAGTACCTGCTGGTACAGAAGACGGGGGCTCAGAAGAACGTGGGGCTGATCCAGCTGAACCGGCCACAGGCGCTCAATGCGCTATGCGAGGGGCTCATGGCAGAGTTGCGGCGGGCGCTGGAGACCATGGAGAGCGACCCGGAGGTGGGAGCCATCGTCCTCACCGGCAGCCAGAAAGCCTTTGCAGGTAGGACGGGGGACTCTGCTCGCCCCAAAGTTTTGGAGGGGATTGGCGTCCCACTGCACTTCCCTTTGCAGCTGGCGCAGACATCAAGGAAATGCAGAATAAAACCTTCCAGGAGTGCTACAGCGGCGGCTTCCTCTCCGGGTGGGACAAGCTCTCTGTTGTCCGCAAACCCGTCATTGCTGCCGTTAATGGCTACGCCGTGAGTGTCCCCTACATCTCCCTGCACCCCCTGTCCTCACCCCAGCACCCCCTGACCCATCTCTGCCTCCCCTGTCCCAGCTGGGAGGTGGGTGCGAGCTGGCCATGATGTGCGACATCATCTACGCCGGGGAGAAGGCACAGTTCGGGCAACCCGAAATCCTGCTGGGAACCATCCCAGGTGAGCAACAGGCATCTGCCAGGGGCTCCCATCCCAGCTAGGGTGGGGACACCCATGTTTCCCTCTCTGAACATCTCCCTTCCCTAAATGCCCCAGGTGCTGGTGGGACACAGAGGCTGACCAGGGCAGTGGGGAAGTCGCTGGCAATGGAGATGGTGCTCACTGGGGACCGGATTTCAGCAAAGGAGGCAAAGGAGGCAGGTACGGGCGTGGGACAGCCCTGGCACTGCAAGGGTCTGGCAGGGAGCCGTCCCCCCACTTCCCACTGCCTGTTCTAGGTCTGGTCAGCAAGGTCTACCCTGTGGAGAAGCTGCTGGATGCAGCCATTGCCTGCGCTGAGAAGATCGCCAGCAACTCCAAGCTGGTGGCTGCCATGGCAAAGGAGTCAGTCAATGCTGGTAGGGGCTGGGGGCCAACTGGGAACCCCTTGGGGGGTCTGTGAGGCCAGGCAGAGAAGTCACCCCAACTTCTCCCTTGCTTTCAGCCTTTGAAACAACACTGACAGAGGGGAACAGGACAGAGAAGCGCCTCTTTTACGCCACCTTTGCCACTGTGAGTAGGGGGATCAGCCCCATGGCATGAGGGATAACAGGGTTGCTGCAGCCCCCCCGAACCTCACCTCTCTGCTTGTCCCAGAGCGACCGCAAGGAGGGGATGACAGCATTCGTGGAGAAGCGCAAGGCCAACTTCACCGACAGCTGAGCCCAGGAGGTGCAGGTCCCTGGGGTGGTGCAGGTCCCCACGGCCTCCTGCAGCCCATCCACCCCCTGCCTTACCCCACAGAGGGGACCGGGACCCGCCAGCGAGCGATACTTGCTTGGGGTGACAGCCAGCAGTGGGGACCACCTCTGCCTTCACTATTAAAGGGTTTTCTAGGTGCTGCTGGGAGATGGGGCATCCTTGCTGCGAGGTCCTGCCTTAGCTGGGAAATGCTGGGGTTCACTGAGCACCCCCCATGCTGCATCACGCTGGGCTGGGCAAGAGCAGCCTCATGGAGCATAGGTCCATGTGTTCCCCAGGAAGGGGACAATCTGTGGCACCTTCTGGGGCACAGCACCGATGTGCTGAGTTTGCCTGGCCTCAGCCTCACCTGGGCTGAGTCTGCTGTCCCAGGGCATCGTCCTTGCCCTGCCTGGCACCTTGGGGTAATCCTGAGGGAGTCCCTGCAGGTTTGGAGGCCCTGCAATTAGCAGCGGGTTTCTGGCAATAATGAGGAGCCCACCAGGACATGGAGAGAGCAGCGGGTTTATTGGTGAGGCTCAAGGCTGGGTAGGAAGGGGCGAATTTCCCCAGGAAGCCCCAGGGGTGGCTCCCACCCCTCATTTCACAGCCCAGGCACATCTCCACTCAGCTGTGATAGATGTGGTCACGATCCTGCTCTGGGCCATTCTGCACCTCCAGGGAGAGCATCCGGAGTGACTTGTAGGTGTCAGCCTCCCTGGCATCATCCTGGGGGTGGTAGAGGTGGTCACTATCCTCCTCTGGGCCATTCTGCACCTCCAGGGAGAGCATCCGGAGTGACTTGTAGGTGTCAGCCTCCCTGGCATCATCCTGGGGGTGGTAGAGGTGGTCACTATCCTCCTCTGGGCCATTCTGCACCTCCAGGGCCAGCATCCAGAATGGCACACGGGCACTGGCCTCCCTGGCATCATCTTGGGGGTGGTAGAGGCGGTCACGATCCTCTTCTGGTCTTGCCTGGACTTGGGGTGGGCCCCTCTGAGCCCAGGCACTGCTGGAGAAGACCTTTATAGCTGGTTCACCCTTCTCTGGTGGCTCGATGGCTCCTACACCCAGGATGCTGGAAGAGGGGAATAAATCAGCGAGGAAAGGTTGCCAGATTCCCAGGGGAATCCCACCCCAGTGGAGTGCAGGGACCCTAGCGAGATTTCCCACACCACAGGAAGCACCAGCTAGGATCTCATGGTGCAAGAGGGCTAACTTAAACTATTTATTCCACAAAAGGAATAGAGAAACCAGCTGGATGCTCAGGGACTTTGCATAATTCAGGGAGGAAGGGAGATGGAGCTGGGAACCCATTAATTTTCAGGAGCACAAAGCAATAAGGGGGCTTTATTCTCCCAAAAAACACTTTCCATTTTGGGGCGTTGCTTTAGTGGTTTCTGCAAGCCAGATGCAAGTGCCTCTTACATTTCCTCAGTCAAATCCTGCTCTGGGGTCAGGTCCTTCCACCAGGAGCTGCTCAGAGCCTGTGGGGAGACAAGGGGGTTGTGAGTGGGGGGAAAGGGTCAAACGTGAGGGCAGCAGAAGGGCAGGTTGGGGCAGGGCTCACCTGGGTGCTGCCGGGTGCCAGCAGGAGGAGGGCAGTGCCCAGCAGGACGGTCACACGGCAGAGCCCCATGGCCCTGGGATGGAGAAGAGAGAGGTGGCAGAGACCAGGTGGCACGAGCCGTGTGCCTGGTGCTGGCCCACACCCTGTTCCCGTGCCCACCGGGGCTGGCAGGGACCTACCTGTCCATGGCTGTCTCCTGCCACACCCACCTCGCACTTTGTCCGGCCCCGTGGTGGCCCGGCCCACGCGTCCCTCCTGGCCCTGGGTGGATCCAGGTCCTGCTGCTCAGGGAGATTGCACCCCACACACCCCTGGGCTCTCTAGGGCAGGCAGGTCCGTGTCCTCCTGCCAGTGCAGGATCTCTGGAGAGATGGGAAATCCAGGTTTTGGCTTGAAATAAGGATTTTTGACAGCCACTGGCCAGCTAGGAAATACTTTGTTGACTCTGGGAAAAAAGAGCCAGTCGGGAGCCCTGAGGCTGTAACTGTAACTTGTTTGTTTCCCAACAGCAAGGGCAGGCACTCGGGGACCCTGGACTCGGGAAAAAGGAATTCCCAGGTCAGGTGTATCTGAGCACATAAGAGCAGCCTGGGCTGCTGCCTGACCTTGGTACCATCACATGCAAAGCCTGCAGGCATCTCCAGTAGCATGGGGCTTGCTTCCCATTCCCTGATATCCCAGTGCAGGGAAAAAAGCCTCATTCGGACCTTTAGTGCTAGGAAGTGATTTTTGGTCCCTGCTGAGAGATGTCCCTGGGCAGCTGTGTGGGTGTGGGGTCTGCCTGCTGGAGACAGCACTCTCCAGAGCCCATGGGGCAGGGATTAGGGCTGGACAAGCTGGATGAGTTTTAAAAAGCTTCACTCTGTTTAAAACTCGCTGGGAAATCTCCTACATCTCTGTAAACATCATTCCCTGCTCCCATTTGCAAGGATTTTTCAAAGCCCCTTTGATCTTCTATTCCTCACAGAGAGGGGGAAGGGAAAAAAATGCAATTATAGATCCTAAGCTTCTTGGATAAACATTGTTCTAGAAACCTCATTTTTTCCCCTTACGCAAAATTTTTGAGTGTCAAGATTCACCAGGTCCCCAAGACCAGTGGCTCTGTGTTTCTATTTTTTTTCCAAGAGGATGAGATTACAAAGGAAGGGAAATGCAACATGGAAAACAACCTCCATCCCAACCTGATTTTGGCAGCATTTGCAGCAAAGGGAGGGAGGTTCATTCCACACATCTGACCCTGCCTGGGCTTCAAAACAGCACTTAAATTCTCTATGAAGCAATTTTGTAAAAATTCCTTTTATTTATTCACCTGGTTGGAAGTCACTTTATTTTAACTCCCTGTGAAAATGCTTCTCCTGGCCCAGACAAACCTTTCAGAGCAGGTGCTGGGGTGCAGAGCAGACTTCAGCAAGATGGAGAAAGTTAGAACAAAGGACCAATGTTTTTTTTTCCTTCCATTTTCTTTTCTCAGTGATTCCAGCTTCCAAACAGTCATGTTGTCATTTTGTAACTTCTTTAATCCATTTTTTACCCCCAAGAGGCAAAAAGTAAAACACCCAATCCTGTGCAACCTCAGCTGCAGGACAGTTTCCTTAACGCCTCACCACATGCTCTGGGTTCCCCTTCCTAAAATCTTAATGATTCTTAACTCAGTCAGATCTGAACTCTGCCAGTTCTGTTTGACATCAGGAACCCGTGCCCAAATGCTGGCAGAGCTTTAATTGGTTTGGGTGGTTTATTCCATGGAGTGGGAACTGGAAATATCCCTGGTGGCACTGGCTCCGTGCCTGCTCATCTTGCACAAATCTGCTGCGCTGACCTTCAGACTTTCTTCCGTGGGCCTTTAAATCCTCGGGTGGCACCTTGTCCAAAGCAAATTGTGGATGGGATCCTGGAAAGGGAGAGAGGCTTTAATCCATGTTAACAGCCCAGCCCTCACAGGCTCATTGGGATGCTTAATGCTCTCTGGGGCATTTTAAGCTCCCAGAGTGGGAAGAGCACAGTATGGGAGGAGCAGGACATATAAAATGCCAAACAGTTTAAACAGTGGGTGAAGTGCTGGTTGGATTTCTTGTGTACTCTGCACATTCCTGTCCTGGAGGCCTCTTTACAAGGTGTGTTTCCAAATGTAACACTTGGGCAGTTGCAGTGGTTGCTAATGAGGACAAACACAGCCTCCACAGTTCTGCTCCTCCCTACACTTTCTTCTTTCACAAATGGCTCTGGAAGCACACATGGGATTCCTGCCTGTTTTATCTTCACCACAGGAACACCCCAAGCGATGCTGCAAAGGGCTGATGAGATGGAGTGGTCCCAGCCCCTTTTGCCCCAGAGGCCAAAGCACAGACCTGGATTTGTAGAGCCGTTTCTCTGGCAGCGAGGGGCCGGGGCTGGCTGCAGGCTGAGAGATCTCCATGTTCTCCTCAGACCCTGTTTCCATGGGATTCGCTTGGAATTGCTCCGCCATCTCCACACTCACATCCATGGGCATGCTGGTGCCCTGCTCCACAGGAGAGCTAGCGTGCTTGGAGCCACTGCAGAGAAAAAATTTTACATTCTAGCTCTGGAGCTGCCATGTGAGCCCATAGCCAAGGAAATCAAACTTACTTCATGAGGAAACAAGTCCATCTGGGATGGATTCCTTCTTAATATCCCATCCAACCCCGCCCCCTGGGAATGGGAAGCCATTCCCCCTTTTCCTGGCAGTCTATCCCTTGTAAAGAGTCTCTCTCCATCTTTCCTGTAGCTCCCTCAGGCACTGGAAGGCCACAGTTCAGTCACCTCAGAGCTACTCTTCTCCAGGCTGAACAATCCTAATTCCCTCACATTTTCCTTGCAGGACAGGAGCAAAGTCCTGCAGTTACCATTTCACCTTCTTGGGCCTGTCAAACCGAAAGTCAGCAGGATAAAGGTGCACAGTCACCAAGTGATCCTTCCTGTCCTTGCTGCTCTTGAACTTCTCCGTGCAGCCTTCCACCAGACACTGGTACTGAAAGGCAGGGAGGAGAAAGAAAGACATAACTGGAAAAAAAAACAAGTGCACACCAACCACAAGGCAAGGGCTGGACATGGCAGCTCACCATATTTTGCTTCTCAGCCATTATCTGGAAGAGGGAGTCATGCCACTCCAAGATGTGGATGTCCAAGAGATTCCCAGAGGGAAAGGAGCGCTTGCAGAAGGAGCAGACATTCCTGTGCAGGGTGTTGTAGTGGTGCTCATAGCTCTCCAGCGTGTCAAACACCTGGCTGCACCCGGAGATGTGGCAGCTGAACTCAGACACCCTGCAGGGAAATCAGGGCATCCATACTTTAAGCTAAATTAGAGCCTTAATTTCAGCTGCAAACATTCCCTCTAGATGACTTTATCCGAGAATGCCAGGATGGCTTGGGTTGGATTGGACCACAAAGCTCATCTGATTCCAACCCTTTACCACGGGCAGGGACACCTTCCACTAGACCCACACCTGCAGCCACAATACTTGTGGCATTTTTTGTGACTAATACTTAAAATTAAATGCCAGGTGCAACGGAACAAAGATCATGATGGTGTTGGCAGCTGGAAACTTATCTGTCATTTGAAACTCATTAACCATTATGGCTTCAGGATCGTCTAGATCATCCTCCTGTTAAACAGTGCTTCGATGAAGAATAAACAAGCCACTGGGTAATAAATTAGCTGTGTGACCTAAAAGTTGTAGTTGTGGATGACAAATCTCTGCCACTGCTTTTTTAGAGGCACCCGTAGGTGAACCTCACACAACACAACAGTACTTCCTGGATTTTAAACACAAGAGCAAGAGTCTCCCCCAGGCTTAGCCTTCCCGGTGGGAGCTATGCCAGCTGCAGCAGCCCAGAGCAGCTGTGGCTGCCCCTGGATCCCTGAAGTGTCCCAGGCCAGGTCGGACAGGGCTTGGAGCAATCTGGCCTAGCAGAAGGTGTCCCTGCCCATGGCAGTGGGGAGGAATGAAATGGGCTTTAAGGACCCTTCCAACCCAAACCATTCTTTGATTCCACGACAGGCGGACTCAGAGCTCGCCCGCAGCCGTGGCGACGAGACCGCCTCACTTACTTGGGTCTCTCGGCCACCTCCTCCAGGCTGGTGAGGACGCCCTGCAGGTAGAGGTGCCTGTGCACGTCCCCATCCTAGAGAGGAGCAGAGAGCGGCTGTGGGCGGGCGGGCGGGCAGGGCTGCAAAGCCCAGCGCAAACCCTTCTGCTCCGGGAGAAGCCACGCTGGGAGCGGCCCCCACACAGCCTCGGGCGCGGGGCCGCCTCACCTCGAAGAGCGGGTGTTGGGGGGCGAGGCGGAGGCGGCGGGGGGCGGAGGTGAAGGGCGGCGTGGGCCGAGGGGGATGCGGGGATGGGGGATCCTGAGGGAGCGGGGGGAGCCCCTCACGGAGGAGGAGGGGAAGGCGCGGCGGCAGCGGCAGCATCGCGGGGCGCTCTGCGCATGCGCGGGGCGCTCTGCGCGCCGCTGCTTGACGCACTGCGCACGCGCAGGACGCGCTTCCCGGCGCGAGCGGCGGCACTTCCGGGCGGGCAGGTAGGGATGGGCTGGAATGGGATGGGGTGGATAGAGTAGGATAGGGTGGGCTATGGAGGATGGGACGAGGCGGAGCAGGATGCGGCTGAGGTGCTGCCCGGCTCTGCGGGTCGCTCCGGGTGAGCCGCAGAGGGACCCGCAGCCGGTGCCTGGGAGCCGTGCCCGGGCCCGTCGGGTCGTCCCGGGGATGGCGGTCCCACCGCTGTGGTTGCGGCTGTGCCGGTGCCCCGAGCAGGCACCTCCTCGTGTCCGGCCGAGCCAGCCCAGCTCCCGCAGCTTCTCTTCATTCTCTACGTCCCTGACTCCAGGCACTTCAGCCCGCGGGAAATCCCAGTAGGATCAGGGCCCCAAGTGGTGCCTTTAAAGAGATTTAAGCTTGGGCTGGACTAGGCCCTACACAGCCTGTTGTAATTTGTGTCAGTTTTGAGTGGAGAGTTGGACCAAAGGATCCCTTCCAGCCTTAGTGATTCCATGATCTTGGCGAAACAAAAGTGTGTCCTTGTGCTTGATATATGGATCTGCATTGTATCTACTTGATACAGTCTGTGCAAGGTGTCATATGAAACTTCTTCTTTATTTCTGTGATTCCTGACTCAGGGTCTTACTTCTGATTTACAGAATCACAGGATATTCTGAGTTGGAAGGGACCCACAAGGATCATCAAATCCAGCTCTTATGTGAATGGCCTATTCCAGGATTGACCCCACAGCTTGGGTGTTTTTAGCACCGGACTCTGACCTGCTGAGCTCATCTCAGGGTTCTGCGTCAGTATTAAAGCTATTATTTAAATAATCTGCAGGGTATGAGTGAAGTTAGTAAAGTGGGGAGTGGAATAGGAAGACCACTAAACTTGGGGAAATCTGCTTTGGGGTGATTTCAGAAGCAGCAGCGGAGTCAGCCTGTCAGGACACCAACCAGTGCTTTCTGAGATAAAAAAATCCTCTGCTGGGATTTTAAATCAACCAACCCTGACTTAAGATTCTCCCCCAGGCTTAGTCTTCCTGGTTGGAGCTGTCTGAGCTGCAGCAGCCCAGGCTGCCCCTGGATCCCTGGAAGTGCCCAGGGGCAGGTTGGATGGGGCTTGGAGCAGCTTGGGATAGTGGAAGGTGTCTTGCCCGTGTCAGGGGTTGGAATGAGATGAGTTTTGAGGTCCAACCCTGTTGTGTTCGCTTCCTCCTCCTTTGTCCCAGCCAAACATCTCCACCTTCCAGAAACGTCCCCTTTGCAGGGATGTTATCCCTGGGAGCAGTGGGATGACCCCTGGTTCCCGTGTGCCCAGGTCAGGTGGCCCAAGCCGGGAGCATGAGCGAGTTCCGCATCCACCACGACGTGAACGAGCTGCTGAGCCTGCTGCGGGTGCACGGCGGCGAGGGCGCCGAGGTCTACATCGAGCTGCTGCAGAAGAACCGCACGCCCTACGTCACCACCAACGTCTCTGCACACAGCGCCAAGGTCCTCCCCGCCTGCTCCTGGCAGTGACAGCTCTCCCTTTGGGCAAGGAGAAAAGGAAAAAAGACAGGGTGGTCACATCTGGGGTTGCGGGTGTGAAGTGTGAAGTCTGGTCGGGGAAAGAATCCTTGAGTGTTGGTGGGAGAAAACGACTGTGAGGACTAGGGTGTGGGCAAGTTCAAAGAAGGAGGTTGTTTTGTGGGATATCGGGAAGAAATTATTCCCTGGGAGGGTGGCAACTTGGCACAGAGTGCCCAGGGAAGCTGTGGCTGCCTCTGGATCCCTGGAAGTGTCCAAGGCTTGGAGCCTGGGATAGTGGACGGTGTCCCTGCCCATGGCAGGGGGTGGAACGCAATCACCTTGAAGTTCCCTTCCCACCCAAACCATTCTGTGATTCCAGGATGAAATGAAATTGTATGAAATGCAATTATATGACTAGCACCTGAGAATATCACCCAAATATTAGAGATTAAAGCCTGGCACTCGTGACCAGACACACTTTTATGGCTATAAGACTGCTTTTTGTTTTCATTTTTAAATCAATCCACCACTCAAGCTCTAAGTGCCAGGAAGTCTCTAACTCTGTCTGAAATTTTGCATCTTTGTAGCCTGAGCTGTGTGTGCTCTGACTCCATTTAGTTTTAACTGTAACTCCTCTTAATATTAATGTGGTGTTTTACAGGTGAAAATAGCAGAGTTTTCTCGAACCCCTGAAGATTTTTTAAAGAAGTACGATGAGCTGAAGTCTAAAAACACGAGACATCTGGATTCTTTAGTATATCTGCTGTCCAAACTCACCGAAGACAAAGAGGTTGGTTCCTTGTTTAGAACTGGATGTTGAAGAGTAGCAACAATGCAATGATTTCAAGCATAGCTGGTGATAAAGTCCTGTGAAATCTGTAGAAATCAACAAATAACCAGTTCTAGCTCTTACTGTGTTATTAAAGCCCCACTGAGGGTTATGCTCCTCCTGATGTAATTCACTAAGACGTGGAAAACTGGGACAGAGAGATCTGTGGTTAGATTCAGTACAGCCAGGGTATGGTCATGTGTTTCTTGCTTTAGATTGTGCTGCCCAGCATTTACAAAATCTTTTCTTTCTTTGCCTGTGTACAGACACTCCACTATCTGCAACAAAATGCTAAAGAAAGGGCGGAGCTCGCAGCAAACGCAGCCACCAGCAGCAGCACGAATTTTTCCATCCCCTCATCCACTTCCAAGATGTCTCTGCAGGAGCTGGAGGAGCTGCGCAAGCAGCTGGGCAGTGTCACAGCCAGCTCCAGTGCACAGCAGGTACAAAGCCCTTCCCAAGCTCTGGGCACAAAATCTTCCTTTTTATTAGTTAGATCATATTAGAGCTTGGTGCTGTTCTTAGTAAGAGTGGCCTTTTTCTGTTCCAGTCAGTTAAGGTTAA
Source organism: Toxostoma redivivum (assembly GCA_013397375.1). Taxonomy (NCBI): domain Eukaryota; kingdom Metazoa; phylum Chordata; class Aves; order Passeriformes; family Mimidae; genus Toxostoma; species Toxostoma redivivum. Next base: position 1,126,773 of record VXBI01004076.1, read on the forward strand.
ATCCTTTGAGGTTATTCTAAGGTTAAATTCACTGTTAAATTCTTCCCTGTGAGGAACCTGGCACAGGCTGCCCATAGTAGCTGTGGCTGCTCCATCCCTGGAAGTTTCCAAGGCCAGGTTGGACAGGACTTGGAGCAACCTGGCATCATGGAAAAGACAGAAAGGAAGAGGAAAACCAGCTGGAGACACAAGCTTAGCAAACAGTTAAACATTTTAATAGCAGCGGTAGGTTGTGAGGTCAGAGTACAAAAGGGCAGTTTATTACTTAAACCCCAAATTTTGTTTCCTGTCATTATTCGTATGAGAAACTGTACTGTGGTGGCTTGGCCTGACAAACAGGACAGGGAGAGGGGAAAAAATATGGTGAAAAACTCATGGGTCGAGATAAGGATATTTTGGCTGCTGAAGGCAGAGGGGCGACAGTGTATGGTGAGTTCTTTGGACAAAAGGGAAAGAGGAAAAGATGTTCACAGGTCCATAGTGCCTTCTCATGTTTGGTCAGCAAAATCTAACAGGACAAGGCTCAGATCACTTCAGGTCCTCAGTGGCAGGAGGGATGGACCTTCCACATCCCATGCTTTGAGCCTCTGGGCTTGAAGGGCCCTACGTGAATGTGATGGTGGAAAACTCAAATCCTATACAAAGGGTCCAACCCGTCACCCTGTCAGTAGTGGTGAGACCTGCCTTGTCCTACATACACTGAAATACTGCACAGGCACTAGGCCTGACTCATCCAGATCCTTCACAGACAATCTGAGTCAAGTGGGTGATTTAGATCATGAAGGGAAGATGAATTTCCAGTGAGATAACTGATCTTCTTAGGAGGATTTATGTGTGAACTTGCTAAAAGAGGAAAGACCTGGAAGTGCCATTCTCTAGGATGTGCAATTCACAGCCAGAGGGATTGAAATGCCATCACAAGCCAAGATGTGTGCTTCCCTGCTGCTCCATTTGTAGTCTCTTCAGACTTAAAGGGCTGGAACTGTGTTAAAAGGCCCTGATGGGCTGGTGCTCAGGCTTGTTGAGTCAGTAAAGGCTGGGACAGGAGGACATTCCTTGGAATTGTTATGTCTGCTCAGCCTCTGACACAGATCTCAGTGTCTGTGAGGGTCACAAATGGAGTTGGAGGTGTTCATGGACCTCAGAGACAAGCCCTTCATCTCCTTCCATGGGTGTTAGCACTGCCATTGCTCACCATGTGACATGCAGGTTCCTAAGCACGGCAGTGGCAAACTGCCCCCCTGTGCCAGGGGTGTTGAGGTGCCACCTGAGGACCGTGTTTTCAGCCCTGGGAGTTTTTCTCCAGGCTGTTGTTGAAGCCTATAGTGACAATGACCTAAATTTTGAGTTGCAGAGAGAAAGTGATTCATGCCCCTGAGACGTGTGCTTTGTCACCAGTGCCACAAGTGCTGTGCCATCTGCCCTGGGATTACTTGGCACTGTCAGAGAGATCATGCAGTGACTGGAGTTACTGCTTGGACCAGTTTTGGTCCAGGATTCATCGAGGTGGGGAAAGTTAAGTGTTCCCTTTCAGGTGGATGTGTCCTTTATAGCCCAAATGTTGACTTTTTTGACCTCTGCCAGTTAACAAAGTCACACTAGAGCTGGTTGAACTGCAACAGAAGTGTCCTGCCTCTTGTTATGGAGTAAAATCAGTGATGCATCAAGTCCAACCCTGGATTGAATATCACTATGCCTACTAAACCCCACTGCCATTTCTGCTCATCTTTGAACACTTCCAGAGGTGGTGACATCACCATTTCCCTGAGGAGCTTGTTCCAGTGATTAACCACCCTCTCAGTGAAGAAATTTTTCTTGTCTGCCATTTGGGAAGACCTACTGGTGTCTGCCCTTCTCCCAGGCAGAACATGTTCATACATCCAGCTGAGGTTTGCAGTTTCATGTGGGGTTTAGCCATCCTTTGAATTGCTGGCAGCTTGCTTGATGCTTCCTATTTCTCCATATGAAAGTCCCAGTTCTGTTAGGGGAGCAGAGGAAATCGAGGTCCTTTTAGCAGATCACCCACACATGATGTCAATAAGAAAGTGAAATGAGCCTGTGCATATCCCTTTTCACACACACATCTGTGGAGTTTCAGAAATGGCCTTCATCAGCCCTGTGTTTGTGCACTTGGGGCTCCAAATGTTCATGTAGGTTGTGCATCTCACAAGCTTCCCCAGCTGATGATTGATCTTGCACTCCATTTATTTTAATGTCAGAGCTGGGGGTGGAAAGTCTTTCAGTCTTCAAGAGCTCACTTCCTTCGCCAACTCCCACTCAGAGTAAAAAACTCCATCGTTTTCCAGCTTGCTGTGGGTGGATTTGTCTGGGTTGCATTTGGCATTGAGTTCAGAGGTGTTCAGTGCCCCTGGAATAGGATGTTGGTGCTTCAGGAAGGAGTTTGCTGCTTTCATGTGGTGCTCTCTCCAAACCAGCAACCTCTGCCTGGTGGTTGTGCACATCCCCATTCTGCTTCCCTGGGTGTGCCCCAGCACCCAGGCCAGTGTGGACAGGTGCAGAAAGGCATTATTTGATGTTCCCCCACATAAAAAAGTCAAATGTGTAAAAAAATATGGATTTTTCTGCAGCAGTGGGGCAAATAGACTAGGTGGTACTGTGAAATTAAACCCTACACCATGCTACTGAAATACCAGCTATTCTGCTTTCTGTTCTCAAGTCCTTCAATCAGTTTGCAGTCAACTTCTACTTGAAATTAAACATTTCTTGGACTTCTGAAAGTCTCCTGGTTTTTTTTTCTTTCTTTCTCTCTTTTTCCAACAGCCTCTTGAGCTTACACGAAAAATCCTCCGGGATAAGCAGAACAAGAAGAATTCTGGTCAGCCCATTCCAGTATTTCCATCCTGGGTGTATGAGAGACCTGCACTTATTGGGGATTTCTTAATTGGCACCAGTCTAAGCACTGACACAACAGTACCAATAGGTATGTGAAACACAGAGATAATTGCATTAATTTGTAGTGTTTTGTTCTCATTCAGAAATGCTGTTCAGATGTTCACACTCAGCAAAACTTGGCACCTTTTTCTTTGTAACTATATTTGAGATGTTTTATGGGTATTTTAATATTTTGGTGGCAAGGAGGTTGGGGAAGTTGTTGGTGTTGGAAGTAACTGGGCCCTTGTGGGTGGAAGGATCAGCATCAGGAGTGTGGCTGGTGTTCTCTTGGTCACAGACATTGGATATCTGATCCTGTTAACTGGACTTGAGTAAAAATGAGCAGAAGATTCTGTTCTCCAAGAAAGCAAGGTACAAGACTGAAAGGGGTGGATGATGGCACACTGTGTCCTTTTTTTGTCTCCTGTTTGGAAACAGGCACTTTGCCATTGGCCTCCCAGGAATCCATGATTGTGGAGGACTTGCTGTATGTTCTGATTGGCGTGGATGGAAGGTACATCACAGCACAGGCCCTGGTGGGCAGGCAGAACCGAGCCTTTTCCCTTGATCCAAACCTGGACCTGTCCATCAAAGAGCTGGTGACCAGGATTCTTCCTGTGGCAGCAAGTTACTCTGCTGTCACCAGGTACTGAGCTGGCTTTTGTCAGGGGAGGAGGCTGTCCTGTGAGAATAGAGAACCCGCCATTGTGCAGGTGTTAACTTCCATGCTTAATTGAAACTACGGGGGTGTAAAGTGAATGACAATTATTTGGGTCAGTTTTAGCTACATTTCCCTTCCCTTCCCATTTTTCCTCTGTGCTGCCAGTTCACTTTTTCACTCACACACCTTTGTTCTTTCTAGTCTTGGCCTTGGCAACTTCAGGTAAAATGCAGTTAGGATATATCTGCCTGTTCTATCTTCCCACTCTGCTATGAATTTCTCCATATTTCCTGCTTTTTGCTCCCCTCTGGGCATCCAGAACTGAGAGAACCTTTGTGTGCTGGTTCTCACTTTCTACACAGTGCTTTTACAGATGGTTCTAGTTCCCTTGTGGCTGGAGAGGAAACATCTTCCTACAGCTTTCCCTTCTTATTTCCTTTCTGGGATTGGAAATAAGGGATAGGGACTGGTGTCCTTTCCAGCACGGGATCTACTGGTGGGCCTGCACAGTGTCCTGAAGGCAGAAGTTCCTGAAAATTACACAAGTTACATTGCCTGAAAGAGCTTTCATTTTCCTTTTTACAGATTTATAGAGGAGAAGTCTTCCTTTGAGTATGGGCAGGTAAATCATGCCCTGGCAGCAGCCATGCGGACTCTAATCAAGGAGTACATGATATTAATTACCCAGCTGGAGCATCTTCAGAGACAGGGCCTTCTGTCACTGCAGAAGCTGTGGTTTTACATCCAGCCCACAATGAGGACCCTGGAGATTTTGGCTTCACTGGGTAAATATCCAAAATACAGTCCTTACATTTTGCCAGCTTGTGAGAACTGTTCAGGGTAGCCAAATGGGGCATGTCTCATTTTGATTTCCTGCATTATTAAAGAAGAAAGCCCAGGGGAATTTTACTTATGAGGGCAGTGCACTTTTTCTGGAGGAGAGCATTCAGATTCTAGGGCTGAATGTGCTTTTGGAGCTGTCAGGAGGCACTTCTGTGCCTTTGGCCTTCACAGCCCTTGCCCTTCCCATCAGCTGTATCCACCACTACTGCCTCTTCTCAGCTGCTTTCCTCTCCAGCTCTGTGTGGGTGTATAACCAGAAGGAATGTCTGGAAGTTCCCAGTACAGCCCCTTGCTTACAGCTACACAAGCTGCTCAGGGGGCCATGTCCAATCTGGGAACCATTTAGGGTTTTGTTTTGGGACTTTTCAGGAGGTAAGTGTCTCATATTGGTATTTTTTAATTCCAGCTACTTCTGTGGATAAGGGTGAGTGTATGGGAGGATCAACTCTGAGCTTGCTCCATGACAAGACTTTCAATTACACAGGGGACAGCCAGGCCCAGGAGCTGTGCCTGTATTTAACTAAGGCAGCCAGTGTGCCTTACTTTGAAATCCTGGAAAAGTGGATATATAGAGGCATCATTAATGATCCATACAGGTAAAGAACTGTTAAGCAATGAAAATGAAATGCCAGACTTCAGAAATACTGATATGCTTTGTCAAGTCTGCATCACCTGGGGTCCTGAAACAACCCTCTCAGAAGTTTTTTTGCTTTTGTAGAGTAATTTCAAGCATTTTGCTGTATTTGATAGTTTATGCAGCATTTCTGTTTCCCACATTTTCAGAATCCTAAGATGGAGGCAAAGCTGAAGATAAAATATCTGAAATTAATGTCTTCTGCTGGTGAGAAGGTGGGCAAAGACCAGTCTCCTCACCCCTGCACTGACAAACAGATAATGTTTAGCCTTGATTTATGAACCCTGTAGAATTCTGTTTCTCAATGCAGATCATCAGAGGCACTGCATAATGCTTTTCCTCTTGCTTCACACACAGACTGATTTCAGTTCTTGATTGGATGTGTTCTTATGAGACCTTATTTCTGATAGATCACATTACCAGTTTGCAGGTCTACAAAAGTTTGTGCTGCTCATTGTACCACTTCCTACCCCTAAACATCTGCTTTAACTGTTCAGTGAGTTCATGGTGGAAGAGCATGAGCTGCAGAAGGAGAAGATTCAGGAGGACTATAATGACAAGTACTGGGATCAGAGATACACTGTTGTTCAGCAGCAGATTCCCTCCTTCTTGCAGAAAATGGCTGACAAGATCCTAAGCACAGGTAAAGAGAAAGGAAAAGTCACCATGCCTTGCCACTTCATGGGGTTGTCCAGCTGAGTTGGGAGCAATAGTAAGAGTCAGATTTTAAAAGAACCCCAAATCCTGTCAGTAAAACAGCACAGGAGCCCAGCAGCAAGGGCAGCTGTCTGTCTCACTGCTGTTTTGTGGGTAGGTTTTCTGGTTGGATGGAGCTGGGCAGCTGAGGTTTGACTGTCTGAGTGTTAATTTAAGCATTCGACCTCTTATCCTTGTACAAAGCCCCCCAAAAGTGACTTGTGAAGCAGAGCAACAGATTTGCAGAGCTTCACACCACCTGTAGAGATGTTTTTTCACCACTGGGAAACAAAACCATTTCTAAATCTCCTTAAATGTGGTGCCAGGTGCCTATTTTAAAATTCTGTATCATCTTTTGAAAGGTGCCTAAATCCTTTCCAACTTTCAGCACAATGTAAGCATTTCCCAACATATCTTCCTCCTGAAGGGGGTGGTCTGGAAGTTTCCTGTTGGCTATACAGCAAGTATGAGTATGGGACATTCTTTCTTTTTAATTTCAGGGAAATATTTAAATGTTGTGCGGGAATGTGGGCGAGATGTCACCTGCCCTGTGGCCAAAGAGGTCATCTACACTTTAAAAGAGAGAGCCTATGTGGAGCAAATAGAAAAAGCATATAACTATGCCAGCAAAGTTCTTCTGGACTTCCTGATGGAGGAGAAAGAGCTGGTGGCTCACCTAAGGTTGGATTTATTTTACTAAATGCATGATAAATAGATTGGTTCTGCTAAGGGACATAAATTTTTGAAGTTTGTTCTCTCTATTTCCATATAGAAAGGTTGACCTAAAAAAACAAGATTTGGAGTTTTTTCCCTGGAGAGGGGAAAAAAAAAGTCTAAAATGATAGAAATGTTGAGTGGGAAAGATGTCTGGGGGAGTCTCTGGTCCAACTTCCTTGGGAGGCTGTTGCCAGAACTAGGTCAGGGCTTTGTCTAGCCCAGTCAGATCAGGAGTCTGGAGCTACACTGTGTTATGGCTGTGCTCCTATTTTTGCTCCAAAGCCTGCAGTTATGTGTGATCTCTGGTTAATCCTCAGGCACACCTCAGAGCTGCTTCCAAGCTCCATGCCCACTGCAGGTAACTCACCCTGGTGCCAGGTGAAAATCAAAATTTATGTGTCCTGTTACAGCAAAAGTCTGCTGGAAATCATCACAGATATTTGTTCATTGAGAGGAGTCCAGGATTCTGCTCAGAATTGCCAGCTGCCCCTCGGCTGGAGGAGATTTGGGAGTTGTTCAGGACAGCAGTAGGAGCCTGCACCCAGCACACTTAGGGGGTTTTTTGCATTTTTCTAGGCCAAAAAAAGAACAGCAGCAGCCCTGATCTGACTGCACAGAAGTGTCCTGACTGAGGAGGTAGGGAGGAGGAGACATCCATAAAAGACTAGTCTCCAAACTGGTTATTTATGGCTGTGTGCTCTCCAGAAAGAGAAACATTTTGTGATCAAACCCCACCAGCTCGTTGAATTGATTGCATTTGTTCCTTTAGGTTTGATACGGATTAACCTGGGCTTTTACAAAAGTAATCAATTGTCCCTTCATTTTCTTGAGCAGATCTATCAAACACTATTTCCTGATGGATCAAGGGGACTTTTTTGTTCACTTCATGGATCTGACAGAGGAGGAACTCAAGAAGCCTGTAGATGACATCATAACGACGAGGCTGGAGGCTCTGCTGGAATTAGCCCTGAGAATGAGCACAGCCAACACTGATCCTTTCAAGGATGATTTAAAGGTGAGAATGGGTGGAAGCAGAAGAGAACTGACTTGAGCAGAAGACCTGCCATGGTTTGGGGAGATCAGTCTGTGCCTGCTGCTGGTGTGACAACTGGAGAGTGACTCTGACACCTTGCCTGTTGTTCCACAGTAGTTTTGGGTGTCCTGTGGCTTCATTTTTTCCCTGCTCTTCCCTTCCAGATCGATTTGATGCCCCATGACCTGATCACGCAGCTCCTGAGGGTGTTGGCCATAGAAACAAAGCAGGAGAAGGCCATCATCAGTGCAGAGCCCACGGAGCTCACCCTCAGTGGCCTGGAGGCCTTTTCCTTCGACTACATCGTGAAGTGGCCTCTGTCCCTCATCATAAACAGGTAATCCACTGAGGGTAAAACAGGCATGTGCTCTCACAAGAGGTTTTCCATGCGAGAATCAAGCATTCCTCGAAGCTGTAGAGCAGGTAAAAACAGACTTTGTGATATCCCTGGTTGCATACTCAAAGGATGCAGGCTGTTGCTACTGTAACAGGATATTTTGCATTTAACTGAGTTGTGAGGGACCATTTTTTCTGCAGGAATTTGCCTTGTTTCCCTGGAGAAACGCTGCTGTGAGCCACAAGCAAAAGGGACAAGCAGCATTGCGTGAGCAATTGAGTGGCAGATTTCAAATTGCTGGATGCCAGCAATTAACTCCTCCCTTAATTTCCCCTCTAAAAATTCCATTGAATCGGCGAGACTTTCCTAACGACGCGACGCTTTTGGAATTTTGTCTCTTCCTTCCCAACAGAGTGTGTTAGCTCTGGTGGTAGCTATGGAAGTGAAAATAGGATTTGGTAAGGTTTCCTGAACTGTATCGACTGGAGCTCTGCAGACACCTACGCTGAAGTGTCTGAGCACAGACCTGAATCCAGTCCCGGAGCTATAAATAAGCAGCCCCATCTGCTTGTGACAGTGCATTGCTGGTGGGGTAATGCTGCCTGTAGCTTGGTTACAGCTTTTCCTCCCCCTTTTTTGAAAAATCTTTCTAAATTCTTGGATGAATTCTGAAATCCTGGTGAATTCTTGGGTGACCATCACAGCCTCAGCGTGGTGGGTACAAGACCACAGTCTCTGAACCCTCTCTCCCAGCCCCTGTGTGAGTGACTGCTGCATGGAGCTCGAGGGAATTAAGGAGGCTGGTGATGTAGCCACTGGCAGGAAATATGGAGGAGAGTCTCCTTGGAGAGGAATTCTTTGGGATGGTTGCAAATGTGACTCTCCTGCTTCGGTTCAGCACAGATCAGAAGGCGTGAGGAACATATTGTGTAAAGTCTCTTTACCTCTGAGCAGCCTCAGCCTTCCCAGCTTAGTCTGTCAATCAGATCAGAACAGGCCTTCATCTGACTGGGCTTCTCCTTTCTTTCCAGGAAAGCACTGACAAGGTACCAGATGCTTTTCAGACACATGTTCTACTGCAAGCACGTGGAAAGGCAGCTATGCAACGTTTGGATCAGCAATAAGACAGCCAAGCAATTCTCCTTGCATTCAGCTAAGTGGTACAGCCTGTTTTTGTGGTTTATTTTCAGTTTTGGGTCTCCTTGCTAATTAGATACCTCATGACACAGATAATAATAGGTGAAAAAATCCTTACAAATGTCTTACAGGCTCAGAGACATCAATTTTTAACATTTTAGGTTTCACTCAATAGTTGTTTGTAAAGTTGCTTTAATATTTAATACCAAAATTTTAGGTTTATATAAGCAGATATTTGAAGTCTCTGACAAGTTCAAAGCTCTGACTCTACTAATTGAGGTAAAGCCATGGAAAATAATCAGAGACGGGTTTCAATGACTTTATAATCCTTCTCACACTGCAGCAAGGCATTTGCTAGGACAGAAATATTTAGCTCTGCTTGGCTGTGCAAGCCTGGTGATAGTTCTCCATGGCATTTGCTAGCTCTGAGCTGTGTGGGTGTGATTTCTCCCCTAGGTTTGCTGGTGCTTTCACACTGCGGCAGCGGATGCTGAATTTCGTGCAGAATATCCAGTATTACATGATGTTTGAAGTGATGGAGCCAACATGGCACATTCTGGAGAAGAACCTGAAGCTGGTGAGTGAAGTTGAAATGGAAGTCTTAACAAATGTAATGCCTAATTCCAGTGGCTGCAGGTGTCTGTCGATTTTGTTGGAGGCATTTAAATACCTGGGAGCTGCTGTTCCTGCCACGTTGCAGAGTGCTGCTGTTCTGCACCACCTTCCTGCTTGATTAGTCATACATCTCTTTCCTGTGCTGCATCCCCTGTCTCTTCCCAGCTCACACTCTGCTCCCTGTTATGTAAAGGCAGGTTCTGCTCAACATTCCCACAGACAGGAGGAAGAGAGCTGTGGAAAAGGAAGGTGCATGCAGAGTGCAAAGATCATAAACCAGTCCAGATGTCTCTAGCTGATTCCTTGGCTGAGTTACACTGCTCTTAGAAGCAGAGCCTGTGCTTTCCCTTCCATGAAACTGCCAGGAACTGGCATGCTGGGAATGCTTGTTATAAAAAAGGCCATTATTATTATTATTATTATTAGACACCTTGTGATCAGACACTTCTGGGTTGCACATCTTTTTCCTCTTACACCCTCAAAAACACCCATCTGAGGTACCAGCCAACCCAACACCCCTGCCATCAGCTCTCTTGGCAGCTGTTTGATGGCCCTTGTGGATCTTCAGCATCAACTGATCTTACCTTAATGTGCTCTGAAGAGTTGTTTTGCTAACCAGCATTTTTTGATGTCCTGTCATGCGTTTTTCCTGGAGAATTCACAGGAGGGAGCAGGTCTAGGATTGTGTCTCTGCATGTTCTTGGCAAGACCTTCTGAATGAGAAGAGTTCATATGTCAAGCTCCTGGATAATCTGGGAATTGTACTGATTTCTTAATTTTGTAGCAAGTTTAGGTTTGCAAAATGTATCACTCAGTTTACTTTACTTGTATGCAGGCCCTTGTTAAGTTATCCTGCCCCTGTTTCTTCTCCTTTCATTTGTATTTTAGGGGAGAAAAGGATGATCCTCACTGGTTTCATGTAGTGCCTTATGGTGCATTTTATTTGTCACGCTTCTCTCTTGTGCATTTTCACCTGAAGATAAGGTGCTCTCTTCCTAAAATTGTAGCTGGGATCTTCATCTTCACAACATCATTGTCTTCTTCAACACAACTTCATCATCATCTTCATTGCATTAGAAAGTTGCATTTATCCCTGTTCTGCAGGAGCTTAAGGGGATGTAGGAGGGGTTTCCTGCATTGGTCCTGCTGGAGCAGTGTGGATGCCATGGCAGTTTTAGTCCTGTGGTTCTTTCCTAAGCTTGATTTGTGTTCTGAGCTTCAGCACGTCCCATAACTGTGCATAGTGAGAGGGGGTTTCATTTAAAATAATTTAAAATTCAGTTCATCATTTAAAACTCAAGACCACAACAGCCTGTTGGAGTAGCTGAGATGAACAAAAATCTTACAGAATCCTCTCAACACTGCATGTCTCAGTTCCTTAGTTGCTCCTAAAGCATATTTCTGAATAACCTTATGTTTTAATAAGTTTAGTGTGATAAGTTTATTGATATTTAAGATTCTTTGATTTTTTTTCACTTTTCATCTTGTTTTCGCTGACTTTACTGAGGTTGTGAAGGTGGGAAAGGAAGTACAAGTTCATAAAGCAGATAACTCCATCCTTCCCAGGGGAAGGCTTGGGTGACTAAAGCAAGCATGATCTGTGGGGAGGTGGTGTGACAAATCAAGAGTTTCAAGCCTGTGAGGGGCTGCTGAAGGCAGTGATGCAGATGCAGTCTCCATCTGGGGATGTTTCTGGGAGGTGCACAAGGAGTTTCTCACTGTGAGAGGTCCCTGTCAGGGCAGGGTGCTGGGGCTGAGCAGCACAGCAGCCCTGGTTTGGTTTGTCATTGTTGGGCTGTCCTGTCACAGGCATCCAACATTGATGATGTCCTGAGCCACCACACGAGCTTCCTGGACAACTGCCTGAAGGACTGCATGCTCACCAACCCAGAACTGCTCAAGATCTTCTCCAAGCTGATGTCTGTGTGTGTCATGTTCACCAACTGCATGCAGGTGTGTACAGCCTCCCTGTGCCACTGCCAGCCCTGACAGTCCCTTTGGCAGCCCCACGTGGTCCTGCTCTGTTCTCTCTGTCAGCAGCTTTAGGGCTTGACAGCTCTCCCCCTCTCCCAAAGGGTTTCTGTGGCTTCGTACTCCACAAAATCCTCCTTTTTCCTTGTTGAGATCAGGTTCATATGGACCAAATTCCCTCTCTTGGGGTGTAAGTTGTTGTGCTCTTCAGAGACCCTCCCAGCCAGCATCAGGGAGCTCACAGGTTTTCTAAAACCCATTTTCCAGTGGGTTTGGGGAGATCTGTGTATCAGCATGCTGAATTCAGTCTCAGTTAGCCTTCCTGGGAGTGGGGGTGGGCAGAACTGAGCCTGTGCTTTGCCACAATGGAAGAAACAGGCTGTCACCATGTCCCCAACGCTGTGTCCTTGGCAGAGGTTCACCCAGAGCATGAAGCTGGACAGTGAGATGGAGAGGCTCACCCTGGAGCACGGCACCATGCTGGGCCCGCCCACCGAGGAGGAGCGTGCTGAGGAGGCGGCCAAGAAGAAGCTGACCAACAAGGTGGGACACAGGGGGGACAGCTGGGCCTGGCTGGCACTCTGCACTTGCAGATAGCCCTTCCTGGTTTCTAGACCACCTCTGGCCCCAAAAGCACAGTCCTTGTGGAATTGTGGGTAGTGTGGAGGCTGCTGGAGTTCTCAAAGTCTGCTTTGAAGATCCTGTCTCCCATAGCTGTCCCTGCACTGTTTTTTGAGTTTTTACTTGTGTTTTCAGCTCTGCAGAGCCACATCCAGGCTTTCTGAAATGCCAGCAATTTGCCATTCCCAGTGTGATAGGGCTCATTGCAGCTCGTGTCTTTCACACCTGGGGGATCTGTCCTGACCATATTTCTCTGTCTTGATGCACAGGGGAATTTGCTCTGTGGTTAGCAGATCCTCCTGTCCCTCTGGAAGCCCCTCTGGCACAAATCTGCATCACCACTGCAGTCGCAGAGCTCCAGAGGTCACAGCCTGTCTTGGGTAGCACACATTTTCTGCCTACTGTCTTTTCCTCCTGCTTGAAAATGAGCAATGGCCGCATCTATTTGTGGATTACTCAGCTGGGATCTACTCTGGGCTTCTCCCAGGCTGGGCACAGCAGGGCTTTTAACTACCAAGCACTTTGAAAGATTGATTTCAGAGGCTGAGCAACTGTGAAGTTTGATGGCATTATTTTTGAGCAGGTTAGGGAATGAAAGGAATAATTGCAGCCCATTGGCAAGTGCAGATCAGCAAACACATGGGCCTCTCTGCCTTTGTCTTGGCAGCTTTTAGCAGAGCATGCTGACAACCTGCACCTCACATCTGGCTTTGAAGCCACCATCAACAAGTTTGACAGCAATTTCTCCACACATCTGCTGGACCTGCTGGACAAACTGAGCGTGTACAGCACCAATGACTGCGAGCACAGCATGCTCAACATCATCTACAGGTGAGCCAGGCCTTTTCTGTCCGTGGCTTCCCCTCCCATGGGTCCCAGATTCAGCTCAGAAAATGCTACTTATCACTGAGAAATGTGGATATTTAGGAGCTCTGAGCAACCTGGGCTAGAGGAACATGTCCCTGCACATGGCAGGGGGTTGGAATGAGATGGTCTTTGAGGTCCCTTCCAACCCAGACCATTCTGCTTTGCATTTCAACCAAAGGCTTTAGAAAAATCCCAAAACACATTCCTTTGAATGATGTGAAGTTTGTCCATTAATACTGCAAATGTAGTGTTAGTTTTTCTGGGGATTGTCTCACTGTGGAGACAGTGAATAAACCAATTCCCAAATACAGTGTAAGTATTCTAAGATGAGAAAATCACACAAAGGTTTGATCATGAAGTGTCTATTTTAAGTTCCCATATTGAATTTATTTAAATAAGGAGCTTCTTGGAAATCAAAATTCCTTCAGAAATACATAAAATCAGGTACATAGGATAGGGGAGAGAGAGAGAGAGAGCAGATGGAAGTGTTGCTGCTGGGTTTATAATCACTGTTGTTTTTTCAGTAAAAAAACCCTGGAAGTTCTATTCCCTGTCCATCTGTACTGGATATCTTTTAGAGCTGGCTGAAACCTTCATACCTCTGTTGAGATGTGCTTCACCTGAAAGCAGAGACAGAGGAAATGTTTCATGAATGTTTTCTAAGGAGATTGTTGTCCCCTCCTGGTGCCGTTTCTGACAGCATCTGACAGGGCTGTCAGGATTCCTGGCACTTTACAAACACTGTTAGGTGATGAATTCCCACAGGAAACTCTGCTCCCAATTGTCCTTTTCTTCTGGGAACTTCTTGTCCAGCAACTGCCACAGGTTTGCACAGCCCCTGGCAGTGCCCCAGGGCTGCTTGATGTTCTGAGCTCTCCTGCATCCATCCCCTGTCAGGGGAGGAGCTTCCAGCCACCAGAGCTGCCCCTGTGGGTGCTGCTGAGTCCCTGAAATGGGAATGGAGGTGAGGACCCCTCCTCCACAGCCCTAAGAACTCTGGTTTGCTCCATCTCTGAAGTGACCAGAGTCAGAGATCTTCTCATCTTGGAGTTTCTCCAAAAACTTGTTTCTGTGGCTGGAGTGCAGGCCCCAACTGTACAACTGATTGCTGTTCCTTTCAGGACTAACCAGGACAGCCAGGTTTCTGCAGGACCTTTTGGGAAGGCTGGTGTGGTTTCTCAACATTTTATATCACCCTTCATCTGCTTGGACATCCCAGCTCATAATCTTCAGGGTGTTGTAGGTTACAGGCAGGATCCATCTGTAGGAAAAGGTTGGCAGGATTAAGCTGTCCCTCTTCCCTGGCTGCCATCACTCCTGGGTGTCTCAGGAGTATCCAGACTCATGTTAGATTCAGGACCACAAGCAGTTGAGTCACCCAGGCAGGAGCATTTACTGTTCCTCAGTGCTCCAGCTCTGCTTCCTCCTTTATCCCTTTTTTAAGATTTTTGCCATCTCCTGGATAAGTTCTAACAGAGGGGCTTATTCATGGTGCTCCATCCAGGACATCTTGATGGCAACTCACTCCATGATGCCAGGGCACAGGAGACATGGCCAACATGCTATTCAAGACCAAATTACCTGCTCTTGTCATGGTGTGAATGTCATGCACGTGGCAGGACAGTGGGACAAGCTGGTGCTGCACCCCACAGCCTGCCCAGGGTGCCATAGCCAGGAGCTGCTCCATCAGTGTCACAGCCCACACTGGGGCTCAGCTGGGGCCAGCAGGTGACTCCTGAGCTGTGAAAGCTGTGAAACCTCTGCAGCTGGTTCTCCCAAATACAGAGAAGTTGGGTTTTGCAACCAGCACTTCTTTCTTCAGGGGAAAGGAGAAGTGTGATGAAGCAGATGATAGAGTGCTTCTGTCCATGGTTTGTGCTGTGGACAGTGACCTCACCTTCACACAGAGGCTCAGAGGAAGGCCTGGGTGCTTTGCCCTCCCTTTATTTCCATGCCCCAGTCCTTATGCCACCAGGACTGTCATCTCTGTCAATCCCCCCTCTAGTCTGGGCTCTATGGGGCCACTTGAGTCTTCACCAAGGCATTGGACCTGCTGGACCTTTCCTGTCAACCCAGATGTCCTCATTTCCTTAGCAGAAACACTGGATGTTAACAGCCCATGGGACCTGCCTTTCCAATCCCATAGGCTGCTCAGGGGTGCATTAAAGGGTGGAAGCCCCACAATGAATGCCCAGAGGTGACATTTAGCTCCCATTCAGGTTGGAGGGATTGTTGGCTCGAGGCCTGGGCTCTATGGCAACAGGAACCCAAGAAGCAGAGTGGAGACAGTTGCCATCTGAAATAACATATTTGACTGAGAGAGTTTATAAGGAAGAGTTTATAAGATATACCACTCTTTTCTTCTAATTTATAACCTTTTTATGGGACTGCTTTCCAACAGGAATCATCAACATGTCAGATAAATAACAAAATTCACAGTTCTGGTACTTGCTCATCATTTATCTGAACCTAGTTAACACTTTTTGTTAACACATTTTGTAGTACAGAATAACTGAGGCATTTTATTTGTGGCATTAAACAATAGGAGATGGAGATGCAGGGAGTTTCCTTCAGAGCTCACAGGTGGCAGATCTTTGGTGTGCTCAAGTCCTGCTCAGGTGTGTCATAGAATAGAACCAGAAAATACCCTGAGATGGAAGTGACCCACAAGGATCATCCAGTCTCTCTGCACAGACACCCCAACAATCCCACCCTGTGCATCCCTGAGAGCATTGTCCAAGTGCTCCTGGAGTTCTGGCAGCTCCCTGGGGAGCTTGGGCAGTGCCCAGTATCCTCTGAGGGAAGAGCCTTTCCCTGATCTCCAACCTAAACCTCTCCTGACACAGCTTCAGCCATTTCCTTGGGAGAGCTGGCAGAGGGCTAGCAACTGCAGGAACTCTTCAGTCACTCCAGCACATCCCAGGAGTGAAAAGGAGAACTACATTTTGTCAACCGGATTAGTTAAGTCCAGATTCTTAGAAATCTTGTACATCAGTGTGGTTATCAAACATCCTTCCTTTACCAGTGGGGAGGAAACTGAGCTCAGAGTAGGTCACCAGGACGTGAAGTGGTGCAAAACCCACTGAATCCAGCCACAAAGCAAGAAACTGCCATGTAAGCAGATGCTGAGGAAGCACCACAGAAATTCTGAAAAAATGGTTATCACAGATCACTTGAAACTAAAAACAGACAAAAGGGAAGCCAAGCAAAATCTGCGAGTCACTGAGCTAGGAATGAAGCAGCTGTAGAAGTGGAGCAGTTCCTCAAAGCAATGATCCTGGCCTTGTGTTTGAATCAAAACTTGGTCAGTACTCTCACCTCAGTGTCAGGTTTCCCTAATACCACTCCTTGAGGACGAAGGCAATGTAAAGCTTTTCAACCAGGAGAGAGCAACAGATAAATTCCATCTGTCGAGCCTCTGTTTTCTGCAGGCACCAAAAAATGTCAAGGAACAATTTGTTGCCGTTTGTGTGAGGTTGTTAAGCAACATGAAACTCAAATATTGTGCCCATTCAGTTGGTACTGGAGCAGCCTAATTTGAGAAAGGGAGAGAGTAACTTTTGTGTGATTCACGGGCTTGCACTGCCTGCTCAGTGATCAGGGCACACGAGTGCACGAGCTGCACAGGCTCATGTGGGTGCTTTGGGATCTGCCATGGGAAGGTGGCAGCAGGCTTGGGGCTGGGTGGCATCACTCTGGATTATCAGGGAGGTGAGATTGTGGCATCCCTGGTATTGAGTGTTTGGAGAGGCTTTTCCAAATGTCACTTGTGGCTGTGGCTGAGCATCTTCTGACCAGTTGCATGCATTGGTGAATTGTGGATCTGTGGGAAGCATCCTGGTGTTAGCCAGGAGATGGTGAGGATGGAAACCTCAGCATTTTGTGGTGCTGTGTGGATTTTGTGTGGGAGTTCTAGTGCCAGAGTTCAGTGCTGGTGAGCTCTGGGGTTTCAGGAGTGCTGGGGGGTGGCTGGGAAGGTGCAGGCACTGAAGAACCCTTGTCCACACAAGACACCTCTGTGTGGTCTGGAGCATTTGGTCATTCCCAATATATTCGGGATGTATTCCTGATACATTTCCCTGTCAAAGGCCTGCTATCAAGGCTTGGGCAGGGAAAAGTTGTCACCAACACCCGTGGCACAGCACAGACATCCCATGTGGATGTCCTGGGGGAGGCTCCTGCTCACATCTCCCCCTCCTCGGGTGTGTTTTGCCCCTCAGGTTGGATTTCAACGGGTTCTACACGGAGCGCCTGGAGCACATGTCGGCCGAGCGCAGCCAGAGGGCCCCGCCGCTGCTGCCCCGCCTGGCTGTGCCTGCCCAGTGACCAGTGACCCTCAGCCCATCCAGGGGAGCTCCACACCCACCCACAGCCTGCAAACAAACCCTGCAAGGTGGCCAGAGACACAGGGGAATGTTCGCTCTCCTGGGATGTTTGTAATGCTTCGGCGTTTTGTTGGCGTTTTGGGGTTTTTTTACTATGTTGTACAATTATGTGTTTGTGTGTTGTAAAATAAATTAAATAACAACAACAAAAACAGGGTTATTTTGTCTGTTAACAGAACTCGGGATGTAAATTATTGTGGATGCTCCATCCCTGGCAGTGTCCAAGGCCAGGTTGGACAAGGCTTGGAGCAACCTGGAATAGTGGAAGGTGTCCCTGCCCATGGCAGGGGGTTGGAATGGGTTGATCTTTAAGTTCCTTTCCAACCCCAAGCCCGCAGCAGAGGAGTTGAGGGAATCTAAACATTGCCTGAGGCACTTTGAGAGCCGGTGCATAGAGGGAGGAAGAGAAATGTCTCCCAGGAAGAAGGGGTAACAAAGGAAATGCCAGGGACACAGAGGCAGGGGTGGGAACCTGGGGACTAGTGTGAGGGCTGTGGGCACAGGGTGTGTGCTCCTGTCTTTCCCTCATTCCTCCTTTGCAGGGACCTCCTGTAGCTCGCTGGAGGGAAGAGCCAGGTTCTGTGTGCTCCATGGCCTGCAGCTGGCCCTTCAGCTTGGCAGCGGGAGAGAGACTGTGGGAGAGGGTGGGACCACCAGCAAGTGTTGACCCCCACCAGAAGTCACGGAGAGTTCATTTTTTAAATCAACAGCAAACTTCTAAGCACCCGTCGATGACTAATCCCAAATCCCATTCACACCCACGTGTCCGTGCCCATTTCCATTTCCTGCTTAGCGCTGGCCTGAAACACCCAGAAATACAAACGTGCCTGGCTTATCTGCCCTGATATCTCAGCTCCAGCCATCCCAGTGCCCTGAGTCCCCCTGCACAGCCGCAGGACATGTCCCACCAGGCCGGGGACCCACCTTCATGCCCCTTGGAATCCCCCCAAGGCCACACACACAGGCCCCAATGCCGCTTTGACCATTCCCCCACGCTGTGGGCAGCCTCCACTACCCCACTAACCCAGTCCCCCCATGCCCCATGGACCCTCCTCAAAGCCCCACAGACAGCCACGATATCCACAGACCACTCCTGGATGCCCATGGACGGTCCCCAGTGTCCCATGGACACCCACCAGTGTCCTGTGAACCTTTCCTGACGCCCTGTGTATCCTCCCCCAGTGCCCCAGGGACCACCCCTCCCCTGATGCCCCGTGACCCCTGCCTAATACCCTACGGACCCTCCAGGTGTCCCACACCACTCCTCCTCAAATGCCCCGTGGACAGTGCCCAGTGCCCCACGGACGCCCGTGATGCCTCATGGACCCTCCAGGTGCCCCTGTGTACTCTTCTCAGTTCCCTACGGACCCCCGTGACTGCTCGGGGACAGTCCCCAGTGCCCCAACGCCTCTCAGAGCCCCGTGATGCCCCAGACCCCTTCCCTCGAATGCTCCGTGGACAGTCCCCATTTCCCTGAGGACACCCCTCGGTGGCCGTGGCTCCTCCTCGATGTGCCCCCGTGGACTCTCCCCAGTTCCCCGGGGACTCCCGTGATGTCCCCCGGCCAGCCCCAGTACCGGTCCCCCAGCCCATTCCCGGGCGCAGCCCCCAGTGCCCCACAGCCCGGCCCGGT
>VXBI01004076.1:1145845-1185906 GCA_013397375.1 Toxostoma redivivum
CAGGGATGGAGGCACCGGGATGCAGGCACCGCGGGATGGGGATGCTTTTGCACCGCGGCTCTCCGGGGAAAGTCCCGGGGTTCGCCTCCGTTTTCGCCACCCGAGGGGGAGGGTGATGGAGAAGGGACGCCCGGGGCCAGGCTCGCTCCCACGGGGATGCTCCCGGTGCCTCCCGGCCCCGCCGGGCCGGGCGGGCACCTCGGGAAGGCGAGAGGAGGGTCACGACCGGTGGCCCGCGGCGAGCCGGGAATCCCCCGCCGCTCAGCCGGTGAGCTCGCCTGTGACTCGTGTGGCTCCCAGCCGTGAGCGAGGGCCGTGGCACCCCCAGACCGAGCACCCAGCCCTTCCGAACCTGGCGTTCCGGGCTCTGGGAAAAGCAAAGGGTTTATGGCAGGAATTCTCCGTTCCGACATCCAAGAAAGGGTGGGAGGGGGCTGAGCCACCCAGGCACCAGCCGCTCTCCCAAACAGCCCCCACAGCCGCCAGACGCCGAGTCACACGCGGTGGCATCACCATGGGGAGCTGGAAAACCTCTCTGTGTGTTGCTGCACCACCAGGGGCTCGGCGGGGGTTTCCAGCCCCAGGGGGACTTGCTCGCTCTCAGGTGATGCTGAGCGCTCTGTGGGCGCCGGGCAGGGAGGGCTGCAGCTCCCTGGAAATACCAGCAGGTATTCCAGGACTTGCTCCTCGGGCTCATCCCTGCGCCTTCATGTTGGCTGCTCTCGTTGCCCCTGGCCTCAGGCCCGAGGGAGCTGAAGCTGTGTCGGACGGGGAGGGCATGGTTTGGCTTGGAGATCAGGGCAAGGTTCTTCCCCCAGAGGGTGCTGGCACTGCCCAGGCTCCCCAGGGAATGGGCACGGCCACGAGGCTGCCAGAGCTCCAGGAGCGCTCGGACAGCGCTGCCAGGGATGCACAGGGTGGGATTGTTCGGATGTCCGTGCAGGAGCTGGATCAGTGATCCCTGTGGGACCCTTCCAGCTCGGGATATTCTGTGACTCGGTTGTTCCCGGGCATCTGTCTCAAAGCCCCTGGGCTTTCCGCAGGCTCCAGTGCCGGGCTGGCGGAGCGGCTCCCGCACGTCGAGAGGTACGAGACGGTGCTGCCGCGGGAGCTGCCGGTGCCCCGGGGGAAGAGGGACCTCTCTGCGCCTCCGGTGAGTCACAGCTCAGCACAGCCGCCCTCGCTGCTTTCCAGGGAATCTGGGGTTCCATCAGCAGGGATCTTGTCCCATCACCAGGCTCAGAGCTGGACCCCTTGACCAACGATTCGGCCAAACCCCCTCAGCCCTGCACCGAAAGAATGACATGCCGCCCGTTTCCTTGCATTGCTTCCACCCCAGAGAATGGAGATGCTGAAGCAGTTGATCAGATCAGCTTTTCTGGGCTGTTTTGGGTCTAATTAAGACCAGCGGGGAGCACTCCTGGAGAGAGGGTCTGCTTTCTCCAGTGCTTTTTTTGGAGACGTGACCCAGCGGTGCCACCTCTTGCAGCCTTGCTGTGGTCTTGTGACATCTGGTCTCTCCTTAAGGAGGGGTTTGCGAAGCCTCGTGGAGCTGTAAGCACTTTTCTTGCTGTGTCTGCTGAAGCTGGGGCTTTTTTTGTCCTTTGGGACAGAGAAATAAGAATCAGAAAGTTGCAGAAATCCACATGAAAGCAAGCCAGTGTTGTTTTTCTTGGGAAACCTGGCAATTTGGGGGAAGGAATGGGGTTTGAGTCAGGAGTTTGGAGTGCTTGATGTTGACGTCCGTAGGATGCCACGACCTCAAAGACACTTTCCTCATTGCCTTACCGTGAAATTCAGCCAATTTTTTTTTACTATTCCTTTTCTAGGCCCAAAAAGCGCTGATTTTAGCGCCTGGAGGGATGGAGGGACCGGGGACACGTATTCCCTAGTGCCATACAGCACGTTCCTCTGTGATTCAAACCCTTCCTGATAAGCTAGCTTCAAAAACACTCCCCGAAAGCATCTGTTTTTCCCTGCTCTAGAAACCTAAACTTGTCCACGAGATAAACATTCCCCAGGCTATTTTAGAGCCGCCATCTGTGCCGGGTGTGCGCCGGGCGGCTCCGCACCGATCCCCCTGGAAAGGGGAGCTCACCCACCTCGGCATCCCTCTGGAGAAGACATCTGCCACGAACTGGGTGCCTCGGGGCTGCCATGGGGCCTGTCTGACGGGTGGCAGCTGGATTTAGTCTTGGCTTGGGTGGTCCTTGGACATCCCAAACCTGCCTTGTTGAGGATAGGAAGTCTCCCGCTTTCCAAGCCCTTCTTTTTGCTCTTGCAGAGAGGTTAGGTTTGCTCTCCTGGTCATCTGGATGGGGGAGAAGCTCTCAGCAAGGGCTGACCACCACACAGCCCCTCTGAGACAGAGATAGGTGTTGTCCATGCTGGCTCCTCCTGTAGCCAGGACAGGCACAGGCCACCGGGATCTGGTTCTGGGATTGGAGTGACTGGGACACATGGGATTGGTCCAGCAAGACCACCTGCCTGGTGAGGGTTGAAGCAGACCTGGCTTTGCCTAAATCCAGAAGTTCATCCCTGCAGGCAGGGTGGAGCCCTGGGATCCTGAGCACAGGATCTCCTGGGTGAACAGCAGGAAGAGTGGCATACTCGGGTTCTTCATGGAAAAGGGTCTGGAAAAGTGAGCCCCATCCCTGCTGCAAGGCCTCTTTCCACCCAGGGAAGGAACAGCCTGAGCTCAGGTGGGGTGGGACATCCCATCCCCATCCCCTGCAAGCTCTCTGGGTCTCTTACTGAGACCAGCTGGGAGAAATCTTTCCTCTGCCTGCACTCTGGTTGTGGCTCTGCTGTGCTGGCTCAGCACGGCCACGGGGCTCGCAGAGCTGCTCCCAAAGCCTTCCCATCTGGAGCCCTTGCACAGCCCATGCTAATGAGGAAGGGGGTGATTCAGAGAAGCTTCATCAGGACTTTTTATTTTAAACTTGCCCTGCGGTCGTCTCCAAGAGACGCTCCCTGACCCAGCACCCCCTTCCAAGAGCTTTCCTGCCATTCCTTAAGAGCTCTTCTGGCCTTGGCGTTGCCAACAATAACAAAGGATGGCTTTGTTGGTGGACAGGGGTCAGGACAAGCGGGAGACGCTGTTCATAAGAGAAGAATTTTCCAGGGACCCACGAGCGTGCCGGCGTGCTGGCCTGGAATTGCAAACCAGGGAGAATGGGGGCAGCTGAGTGACAGGCAAAGCCTCTCACCTGGCCCCACTGGCACTGAGTCAGCAGGGCTTTCTGCTCCTTCCAGGGTGCAGATCATCCCCTTGGGAATGCTGAGCCACGGTATGACAGCCCATGCTGTCATCCTCCCCAGGGAGAGGCAGCACACCTCATCCCTGAGGAATGCTGGCCCCATGGGAAAGGTTTGCTTTGCCTTTGGCTCAGCTCTCTCTACACCTGGATTCTGCAAGGGCTGAGGATGTGCCCTCAGGAGAGGTGGATGTGCCCTTGGGGATGTCTCAGATCCCTCGTGGCAAGGGCACAGCCTGACAAGGGTCCATGACTCTTTCCCAGTGACCCTAGTGGGATGGGGCCTCCGGAGGTGGAGGTCACAAGACAGCCCAGAGGGAAACACTTTTCCTGTAGGAACATCTCCATCCTGAGGGTTCAGGGTTCAGCTGGCTGAGCCACAGCCACCCTGGCTCCCTCCCACCAGCAGAGGGGATCTGGGACACAGTGATACTAAAATCTGCTCTGAGAGGCTGAGGAGAGCCAAGGGAAGGCTGCTCCCTAAACGTGATGTGACGTGTTAGGTCAGTCAGGGAGGGAGAAATCTCTGCTGATAAGAGCCATCGGGATCTTTGTGGTTCAGCTGGTGAGTAAGAGCTGAACTCAGACCCCAAAAAAGGAGCTCTGTGACTGATGAGTAGGAAACCTCAGTCCCTGGCACGGCCATCTGCAGCCATGTGTCAGACACGGGAAATCAGACTTTGCTGACTCCGTCTCCTTGCGGGTGACCTGTTCTTCATCTCAGGATGTGCCGGGGATTTGCGTTATTGCCCACATGCTTTCTTCCTTCTCTTCTGATTTCCTGTGTCTTTGCTGGATGCCTGCAGGGTGAGCAGCCAGGCTCACAGAGGGCACACACAGACCCTTTCTGGGCAGGACAGGGGCCCCTCTGGTGCAGTGCTGGCTCCTGCTGACAGTGAGTTTCTGATGGCACCTCTCTTTCCTGCAGAGCACCTACCCAGACCACATCCTCTACAGCGTCCGTGCCGAGGGCAGGGAATACCTCCTGTGGCTGGAGAAGAACAGGTGAGTGCAGGTGGGGTGGCCTGGGGAGGGGCTGCATCCCACCCTTGCCTTGAGCAAGTCACCGTGATACCAGGTGAGCTAAGCCTCAGCCCAGAGCACTTTATTCCCTCCTTGCCAAGCCCACCTGGGGGATCACAGTCCCCACACGCTCTCCCCTAAAAGGGGTCGCTGCTGACGCCCCCTCCCCACCCCGCAGGGCCCTGCTGGGACAGCAGTACACCGAGACTCACTACTCGGCCGACGGCTCCGAGATCACCGAGAAGCCGGACACCCAGGTAGGGGCTGGCTCCGGCGGGAGCAGCGTTCCCAGCCCCGTGGGGCAGCCCCCACAGCTCTGCCCTCTCTCTCGGCAGGATCACTGCTTCTACCAGGGCCGTGTGCGGGGACACCCCGGCTCGGCAGCGAGCATCAGCACCTGCGACGGGCTCAGGTGGGTCCTGGCTCCCTGGAGCCCTGCTCTGGCTGGGGACAGCACCAGCCTCGCTACGTGCCACGGTGAGCTGGAGTGACCGAGCCCCGGTGTGACCGAGCCTCGGTGACCCAGAGTGACCCAGCCCCGGTGAGCCGGTGTGACCCAGCCCCGGCCGTGCTGATGGAATGAGAGAGAGCTCAGCTTTCCCCTGCGGAAGGGAAGATGACATCCCTCTTCCTGCTGGAGGTGCTGACCCCGGCCGGGTGCCCGGCAGGAAAGGCGCACGGCACTTTTGGGGAGCTGACTCATGGCAATGCGGTGAGAGTGGAGCCCTGACACCTCAGGAGCTCCGGGCAGGAGTGCCCTAGCCGGATCCATCCTTAATGGATGAGCTGCTGAGCCCCAGGACATTCCCGCTGCCTAAAGGTTCGGATGCTCCCTGCGCTGTGGGTGCCGCGCCGTAGCTTGTCCCCTCCCAGCCCAGCAGCCAGTTTGGCAGCTGTATTCATATAGAATCCCAGAATCCCGGAATGTTTCGGGACGGAAGGGACCCTAAAGCTCATTAAGTCCCACCCCATGCCATGGGCAGGGACACCTTCCACTAGTCCGGGTTGCTCTAACCTGGCCTTGGATGCTTCCAGGAACGGGGCACATAACACAGGCACTTCCCGGAGTGTGTGTAGGGTCTGTCCATGTCCCCTGTCTGACGCCCGCCCTCTCTCTCTCCCTCTCCAGCGGGTTTTTCCAGGTGAATGAGACCACCTTCCTGCTGGAGCCGCTGGAGGGGGCAGTGGCCGGCCGGCACGCCGTGTACCGAGCAGCTCACCTGCGGGGCAAACGCGGCACTTGCCGGGAGCCCGGGGCCACCCTGGAGTACGACCACGAGCCCAAAATCCCCGCAGCCATGAAGCTCTACCGCTGGGTAGGGATTGCACTGCTGCTCCTTCCTGAGCCCTGTGAAGTCCCAGGGAGGGTGGGGGCGATGCCAAGTGTCCCAACATAGGTGGCTTCTGGTGGGGACAGGCCCTGGGATCCTGTGCCCTTAGCAGGAGCATTCTCTCACCCCATGGGCTCTGGGATGCAGAGCCTGGTGTGTTATCCCAGCAGCAGGCTTGGGTTTTTCAGCATGCAAGCTGGAAGAAGCCTGAAACCCAGCAAAACAACATCCCAGAGCCGAGCTAGAAGACCTGCTAACCTTGGAACGTCCTCCAGGATCTGACACATCCCATGGGAGGCTCAGCTGCCTGACTTGGCAAGCTGCAAGCTGAACCCCACTTTCCTCTTGCCTTTCAGAAATCAGGTCCGATACAAAAAGGTCCCCGGTACGTGGAGCTGGTCCTGGTGGCAGACAACCAGGAGGTAAAGTGGGGAGAGCTGGTCCCTGTGGGCTTGCTGTCACACGCTGCAGTGAGGAGCTCAAAGCCACCCTGGAAATCTCTCTGTGTCCTCCCCACAGTTCAGGAAGCACAAGGACCTCCGCACCGTGCAGAACCGCATGAAGGAAATCGTGAACCACGTGGACAAGGTGAGCCCAGGGCTCTGGACCCGCCCTCCCAGCTCCAGGGTGGGCACAGAGGAGGTGGCAGACAGTGGCACGGGTGGGGTGGTGGAGCTGGAGCCAATCTCAGGCTCACAGGGGGCTGCTGCAGGGTGAACACATCCTTTGGCCAACCTCAACCTCATGAGGAGTGGCTCAGCTCTGTCCATAAGGGAAGGGAAATTTTGTCCTGTAACCCCTGGGAGCATATCCAATGGCTGCTCTCAGGCTGGAGTGGCTGCTAACAAAGGGAGGGATGCCCTGGACCATGGTGGGTTTCCTGATGGCTTTGCTTCAGCCTCAGTTGCTGGTTAGCAGTGAGGGAGCAGCATCCCAGCCTTCACCAGCCAAGAGAGAGCCTAGAGGGAGAAATCCTGTCTACATGGTCACCCCAGCTTGTGCAATTCATTGAGGGTGACAGAGCTGACATTGCCCAGTGAGGAGCGTCCTGGGCTCGGCTGCAGTTCCCCGGGGCGGGTGGCACCTCCCCTCTGCTGCTGCTGCAGCCCAAATCCAGGCTCTCTGGACTATGTCCCACCCCAGCTCTACCAGCCCCTTCGTCTGCGGGTGGCCCTGATTGGCCTGGAGGTGTGGAACCACAGGGACAAAATCACAGTCAGCCCCAAGCCCGAGGTGACGCTGGACAACTTCCTGCACTGGCGGGAGTCGGAGCTGCTGCGGAAGAAGCCCCACGACAATGCCCAGCTGATCACGTAAGGACGGGGCCACCACCTCGCCACCCTCCCTGTCCTGCCACCGCCCAGGGCACGTGGCCATTGTGGCATCTCGATCCCACAGGGGCGTTGATTTCCATGGCAACACCGTGGGGCTGGCCAAGAAGCTGGTGATGTGCACCAGGGACTCGGGAGGCGTCAACCAGGTGGGTGCTGTGCTCTGCCCTCCCTGTACTGCACCTTCCAGAGCCTCTCCCTCCTGCACTGGTGCCCAGCTTTCCCCCTCTGCAGGCTGGATTTTGTCCCTGGCATCTCTGCCTCCTAAGTGACTGACCCCCAGGAATGCTGGGGTTGTGGACACCCAGCCTTTGGTACACTTGGAAAGCCTCCCAGAGAAGCTCCATGGACATGGGAGCTGCGATTTTAGGAGGTTGTCAGGAGGCTGGGACTGGCTGTGCTCCTCATCCCTCCCCAGGAGCAGAAGAAGCTGGCTGTGGGACCTCTGGTCTCACAGACCCATCACAAAGCATCATTTTTGGGCAGCCACTTTGTCTGACCTCACTGCCAGCCCTGAGAGACCAATCTGGGCATCTTGAGGGGCTATGGGACCACGTCCAGCTTGTGTCTTCCCTCACCTGAGCGTGGCAGTGTGAGGAGGCACCTTGCAGGGCCCCAGCAGCCCCGGGGAGGAGCTGTGTAGGAACCACAAGGGTTTTTCCCACAGGACCACAGCACGAACCCCATCGGTGCCGCATCCACCCTGGCTCACGAGATGGGGCACAACCTGGGAATGTCTCACGATGAGGAGGTCGCCGGCTGCCGCTGCCCCGTCCCCAAAGCTGACGGGGGCTGTGTCATGGCAGGGAGCGTTGGGTGAGTGAAGGAGCCAGGGGGACAGCAAATACGTGGAGGTGTCCTCTGGCAGGGTGCCCTGATGGAGTGGAATCAGTGAGATGGTCTCTATGGATGTGTGGACGGACAATCCGCCCCACCCCAGGTGTTGGTGGCCTTCCAGCTTCCCCCGGGCTCTCTGCTTACGACCTCCCGGTTCTGTGCCCCTGCAGGCTGGTTTACCCCAAGCTCTTCAGCCAGTGCAGCGAGCAGGACATGTGGCAGTTCCTGGGGGACCCCCGGACCAGCTGCCTGCTGAACGCTCCGAGGGCGGACGAGCTGTACGGGGGCCCGGTGTGTGGGAACCAGTTTGTGGAGCGGGGAGAGCAGTGTGACTGCGGCACACCCGAGGTAGGGATGTTCCCCAAAGGGCTGGGAAGGAGGGTGGGCAGCAGGAGCCTGAGATCTGCCCAGCAGACTCTCCCCTTGTGCTCCTAGTGCTTCTGCTGAAAAAATAACTGGCGGAGGATGTTGGTGTGTGCTCCAATTCGTGTCTCTGGCTGTGGTTTTAGCCTAGGAAAGATGGACATCCCCCCATGTCCTCCAAAGAGGTGACCCAGGAGGGGACATAGGGGCATGCTGTTCTTTCAAGAGCTGTGCTCAGCTGTTTCTCATCCCTACCAGCACATCACAGGGTGGAATTGAGACACACAGGCAATGACTCTGGGATATGGTCACAGCCATGTGCTGGGACCTGAAGGAATGTCCCCCTGATCCAGAAATCCTCACTTTTTCTTCTTCGTGGAGATGTGCAAAGGGGCCCAGCTCAGGCTCCATCTTCTGAAAAAATCCTTTCTGGTCCTTTGTTTTGGTGTTGGTAATGGGGATAAAGAGGTAGCAGGAATGGTCCCCCCCTGGGATGTTGTTGTGGTTTTGGCCCGTGGTTCAGCCCATGACAGCTACACTGCTATGCACCTGGTGACACTGCAGTAAAGAATGAGTCCTTCAGGGAGCTTCCAGGAGGGTTTCAGTCCATCCTTGTCTTGCAGGAGTGCTCGGACCGCTGCTGCAATGCCACCACGTGCCAGCTGAGAGAGGGAGCCGAGTGTGCCCGAGGGGAATGCTGCCAGGACTGCAAGGTACTGCCGTCCACAGGGGA
Source organism: Toxostoma redivivum (assembly GCA_013397375.1). NCBI lineage: Eukaryota > Metazoa > Chordata > Aves > Passeriformes > Mimidae > Toxostoma > Toxostoma redivivum. The sequence goes on from VXBI01004076.1 coordinate 1,154,721, forward strand.
GCAGTGTCAGCGTCTGGATCCATGGGGCGCTGGGAGACGTTTCCCAGACCAGAGTGCTGCGGTGCTGCGGTGCCTGGAGAAGCGAGAGCATCCAGGCAGTGCTGGCATCCCTGTTCTCCGTGCAGGTGAAGGCTGCAGGTGCGCTCTGCCGGGCCAGCAAGAACGACTGCGACCTTGCCGAGCACTGCAGCGGGCTCAGCGCCGAGTGCCCCGAGGACGTGTTCCAGGAGAACGGCATCTCCTGCCAGCACGGCAAGGGGTACTGCTACAACGGGGCCTGCCCTTCGCACGGCGAGCAGTGCCGGGCGCTCTGGGGCGCAGGTAGGGCTCCCTCCCTGCCCATCCTCCTGCCCCACCCGCTGCGGGACGTGCCTGGAGCCCCCGGGGCCGGCTGTGCCCCCTTCCTGCAGCCCGAGCTGCAGCACTGCTGATCCTAAAGCGGGCTCCGGCTCCCTGTCACCCTTCCCATGTGTCCCGCAGAGGCGCAGGTGGCTCCTGACATCTGCTTCAAGCACAACAGCGAGCAGCACGTTCACCTGCACTGCCTCACCGAGTACGGCAAGCAGCCCTGCAGCCCCAAGTAAGGACGGGGGGTGCGGGGGATGCTCCAGCCCGGCCGAGCTCCGCCCGCCGGCGCTCACGGCTGCGTGTCCCGCAGGGATGTCAAGTGCGGCACGCTGCTGTGCCTGAGCGACAACACCCAGCCCATCCTCGGCAGCGGCTACTACTCCTTCGGGTACCACTTCGGCCGCTTCAAGTGCAAGGCGGTGATCGCGGGCAGCGACGCGGGCGAGGCGGCCGAGCTGCGGCTGGTGCCCACCGGCGCCAAGTGCGGCGAGGAGATGGTGAGAGCCGTGCCGGGGCCGTGCCGGGCCGGGGCAGGGTGGGGCCGGCCCCGGGGCAGCCTCAGAGCCCCGCTGTCTGCCCCCAGGTCTGCTACGCCGGGCGCTGCCAGAACCTCCTGGTCTACGGCGACAAGAACTGCTCGGCCAAGTGCAACAACCACGGGGTAGGCGGTGGGATCGCCCCTCCCGGAGCTGCTGCGGGCCCGGCGGCTCCGCCACCGCCCTGACGCTCTCCCCTCTCCTCCCAGGTGTGCAACCACCGGCGGGAATGTCACTGCGACCCCGGCTGGGCAGCGCCCTACTGCGAGCAGGAGATCTCAGGGATAGCCACAGGTACGGTCCCCTGGCCCCGACGCGTGTCCCAGGAGGGAGCCTGGGAGGGGCTGGCACCGGCTGGGAGGTGCTGCTCCGTCCCCAAGCGCCCGGGTGGGTCTCCACAGGGAGCGGCAGCGTGGTGCTGGCGGCCGTGCTGGCCGTGCTGGCCGTGGCCGGCGTCGGGCTGGGCAGCGGCGTGGTGCTCCTCAGAGCCAGGGCGGCGCGGCGCTCCCACAAAGGGTAATTCCCGTCTCCGCTGCTCGGGGCTGAGCTCCAGGGGAGCCCGGGGCAGCCCCACATGGTCCCTGTGTCCCACAGCAGCTCCAGCGGGACTCCCTCCGGCCTCGCCAACCCGCTGTTCCAGGAGGGCGGCCGGACGCGGCCGNCCAGCCTGGTCAGCAGCACGGCGGCCCCGCGGCCGGCCCGGCCCCACAGCCCCGTGCTGACCCTGCAGCCGCCGCCACCCGGCCCGCCGGGGCCGCCGCGGTCCCCTCCGGGATGGCCCCCGCAGGTAACCAGCCCTCCCAATGCCCCACCCGACCCGTGCGGGCACATCCGTGGGGTGGCCCGGCCTGGGGGGGGCCCCTCCTCCGCTCCCTACCCCTCTCCGGGTCCCTCCTGGGTGCCCAGCCGGGTCTCTCCTCCTGCCAGGCCAAGCCGAAGCCGCCCAGCAAACCTCTCCCAGCGCTGAAGAGCAAAGTGCCGAGCCACGGCGAGGGGCCGCCGGGACCGGCCCTCCCACCGGCCCCCTTTCAGCGATGTCCCCCGCCAAAGGTGGCCCTGAAGCCACCCGCAGCCAGGAGGTGACCAAGGATGCTCCATCTGCCACCGGCCGAGGAGCGGCACAGCTGGGTGGGTGGCACAGCTGGGGACCCACCGTCTCCCTTCCACCCTTACTTGAATTGCTGGCCGCACCCTCGGACCCTGCCCGGGGTGGGCACCAGTGTTTACAGATCCTCCAGTTGTGCCTTAATGGACTCGGCAGCCTCCCAGAGGGAGCCGTCAGCCGGGGCTTCCCAAGGAAACCGGGAGCGGGGACAACGCCAGCTCCGGTTTGGAGGACTGCCCCACACTGGCCCAGGCTCTCCTGCGCCCGGGGAGCGGCTGCCTTCTGTCCCGACGTCCTGAATGTGTCCTGCTCCTCCTGCCCTTCCCTGCCGGGGCTGCGGAGAGGAGCTCCTGGCATCACCGGGCGGGAAGAGCACTGCTCCGTGGGGACCGTGCCCCAGGAACACCGCCCCGGCTGGGGACATCACACGGGGGGATGTCACTAGGGGCTGTGGCAGGTCCAAGCTGGGCTTGGCGTGCTCACAGAGCTTTTATCTCTGGAGTTATTCCTTGACTTTCTGTTCAAAAGGGAATTCCCTGGGAGCCTTTTTTTACTGCAGCCATTTATTTATGATCCTTATGAGACCATTTTGAGCCACTTGCTGTAAAACCAGGCCTCCCATTTTTGATATAATTTAGGTTCAAGGCTTTTATACCAATAAAGACTGAAGGTAGAGATGTCATGGGGTGTGTTTGGGCTGGAGGGGACAGCAGGGTGGCAGCAGGCAGGGAGCTGTGAAGGGAGCACGGAAGGGGGAAAAGGGTTGGAGCTGAAGTCCCCAATCCAGTGCCAGAGCCACTGGGGCCAAACTGCAGCACATTTTGCCAGCCACGCAGAGCCAGGCTGCTGTAGGATGCTGCAGGGAGTCCCCTCATGCTCAGCACCATCCTGGCTGTGGCCTGCTGTGAGCACAGGCTCCTCCCGGGGCTCCCAGGGTGGCAGTCGCTGCAGCTGAGGACATCCACAGCATGAAGTGGTGCTGAAGGGGGAGAGGCAGAGGGGTGCCCCACTTCATGTGCCACCAGCCCTAGGACACATAAAGCCATCCAGAAAAAATGGTAACAAAATAACTTTATTCTGCTTTATCAAAAGAACTGAACAGTGTGAATGTAAACCTGACCGCATGTATCGTGTTTCCTTAGGGAGATGTGCATCCAGGGGCAGACCCCTTTAGTCACAGGCCCACGCAGGCCGTGGGAGCGGAGAAAAAAGCCAGTTCAATCCCAAAATCCTGGCTGCAGCCATGTCCCTGCTCACAGCTGGGGCTCAGAGGGCAGCACAGCCTACACCAGGGTGCCAAAGCTGTGGCCACCTCCTCCTGCACACACCAGGGCTGCTGCAGCGGGGCTGGGGAAGCAGGGAGGGGTGGAGGAGGCTGCTGCAGAAGGCACTGGGCATCACACATGCTGCTGCAGGACCTGGGACCATGGGAGCATCCCCTGGGGTCCCTCAGACCACATGGGGAGGTGGCTGATGCATACAGAGGGATGCTGAGCCAGTGACAGCCGCTTAAGGCAAAGTCATGCACCCACCCCGACAGTACAGGGAGGCACAGCAAAGCTCGGATCCAAAGGGAAGCAGCTCTTCCTGCACTGGCCTGGAAGGCATTCCTGCTCCCTGCCTGGACATCTTGCTCTGATCACTGCAGGAGAGGTGTGAACTGCCTGGCTATTGCCCCAGCAGTTCCCCTCGTGCCCTTGTCACTTCCAGGCTGACAGAACCTACTGGGTCCAGCCATTCCTGACGCCTAGCATGTCCAACCCCAGCAACACATGAAGAAAATCGTGGAGACAACATCCTTGCCAGCATTCCCTCCAGCATATAAAACCTGTTCTCATCCCAAAATCCAATCAAAGCAGGTGCTGCTGGAGTGAGGAGAGGCTGAGTCTGTGCCAAGGGTCTGCTGCAACACCGAGGAGGTGGCAGGGCAGAGATGAGACTACACTGCTTCCTCAAAGCCCATCCCACAGGAAAAAAACTGCCACATGAAACACACTGCCTCCTCCTCTCTGACCTGGTGCCCTGGTCCCTGGTTCCTGCCATGGCTGGGTTGGAAGAGGAGTTGGGATCCTGGAGCAGAGCATCAACTGAGCCTTGGAAGTTTGCAGGCAGACAGAGGACAAGAAAGACCACCCAAAACTGCTGCAAAGTCCCACAGTTATGTCTTACACCCTGCAGAAGGGGCAGGACCAACACAACCCTGCTCTGCCCCAGAGCCAGAGGAGAGGCAGCCAGGGCAGGAGCAAAGACAGCAGGAGGCACCGTGTGTTACTGAACTTCCCTGTGAGAGACACTGCCATCCCTGAAGCCCAGCCCACAGACACACACAGGGTGGGGACACAGCACTGCAAAGCCCGAGGCCACACACTCCTTCTGGGGACATCACCAGCACAGCTAAAGCTGGTTTGGGTTCAATGTGTCTCAATGGCAGAACATAAACACATCCCTCCCCTTGCCATGAAGTTGCAGATGGAGCCAGAGATGGAAGATCTCAACAGCTCCGGTGCCTGGAGACAACATCCTCCAGCCCCCTCAGGGGTGGCACGGCTGCTCTGTGGGGACAGGACAGCAGGAGGGAGCACAGGGAGAGCAGGTGGTCTCTGAACATGCAGCAGGCAGTGCTGGGGTGCTCCCAGCTGGAGAACAGCATTCCAGCTCTCGGCAGCTGCTTCCCCAGCTGCTGCACCCCGGATCCTCACAGAGCAGGTCCTAAAAGCACGCACATCCTCACAAGCAGAGGGGAGGAAGGAGGAAAAGCAGAAAGCAGGTTGTCCCAGCAGATTCCCCCCTCCCCAGGCACCTCTCCCTCACCCTGCCACAGCACATCAGGAGCAGGGCTGGATATATCACAACGCAAATCAGGACAGAAGATCCAGCTGCCAGCAAGCCTGGCCAGGGATTAGAGGACCATGGACACACTCCTTGCCATGGCTGTTCAAGGACATACAAAGCAGGTCTCACTTCCTAGAGCAGTGGATTTTGCATGGAGGAGCAGCAATGCCTCACCTACTTTGCAGCTGAAGTGTCAAACATCTGATCTGCTGCACAGCAGGGTCCTTTCACTCTTCTCTTCCCCTTCACTTTGCCAGCATGGCAGAGCAGTGAAAATTCAGCTCCCTTTCCCTGGTGAATGACTTATATGGAGGCTGGAATCTGAGTAAAGACTTGCCAGGTTCTGTTCCCAACCAGCTGCTCTGAGGTGCTCCTGAAATCTGGTTTAAGAGGCAATGAGACTCAGCCACCCAGTGGGAACACCACAGTCAGTCCCAGGCAGCAAGTGCAAGGCCCTTGCTTGGAGAGGGGGGGGTTGCAGAATCCCTTCAGAGGTTGCTTCCTCCAAGTCGTTACCTAGTGCTGCTGTCTACAGGAATATTATGGCTGTGCAGATCCTACTCCAATAACATATTCCACAGCAAACCACTCCTCACCCTGAGCAGGAACACGCTGGCCAAGGAGAGTCCACTCCACTGGAGTTCTTGAGGAGAGCGAGACAGCGTCGGCAGAAACCTTCACCAAGCAAAGCTTCAGCAGCAGGACGAGGGGAACCTCCTCTTCAGTCAGCCTCAGCCAGGAGTGCTGAGCAATGACCAGTGTGCAGCAACACAACACTCAAAGCCACATCTCTTTCCTGCAGAGTAATGCCTGCTAAATTACTGCACCTACCCCGGGAGGCTTTCCTGCTGTCTGTCGTTTAATATTCCAGTATAGGTATGTTAGTACAGGATTATCCCTCCTTTGGAAGCACCAATTTAATAGGGGGAGAAACGGAAGAGGCAGAGCCCTTGCAATCTGTTGCTAGAAGAAAATCAACCCAAATGCCACCTAAACACAAGATGTCCAGCCAGGCAAGTGCTGCATCCGCCCCACCAGCACAGGACCTCGTCCCCGGTCACAGCCGGGCTCGCTGCTGAGCTACACCGGGTTCCCTTCTGCCTCCCTCAGCCAGTGCTCTCCTCCCCTCTGAGGGGGCTTTCTGCAGAGGTCTCTGGGGATTCCTGTGCAGGAAGGCTGGTTTCGTGGGCAGTCCTCAGGTTGGCCTGCTGGAAGGCACAGGAATCCAGGAACACACCAGGGATGCGGTCACCAAAGTACAGCTTGCTGTTCGCAGCTATCGCCTGGTACTTCATCAGCTCCAGATACTCAGGGGTCAGCTTCAGCTATGAACAACAGAAACCAGAGACTCTAAGAGACAACTTTCTGGGCCCTGTGGCATTAGGTTTCATGTCAGGCAGCCACCTCCTGGGGTGTGGGCTGTTAGACCAAGTGTTTTTCCAGTGCTGCCCACCTGAAGCCGATCTCCTGTGCAGGGGAAAAGGGTGAGTGACCAGCTTGCCAGTGCTCACCTTGTTGGAGTCAGCCAGCTTCCGAGCAGTGTAGTATTCTGCATCAGCTTTTGCCTTCTCCCTTGCCAGGAATGCAGCATCTAACAGTGCAGAAGAGGGACAGGAAAGAAAGCATTAGGAAGTGAACAGCCCCATCACACTGAACCCTCATCCCATGGGGACCAGCTGATCCAGGAGTGCCTGTGCCTGGCCCTGTACCTGCCCTGCAGCTTCCTGGAGAATTCCATGCACAGGGCAGAGATGATGCCAGCGCACAACCTTGCACCCCTGAAGCACCCTCGATGACTTGTGCAGGTCTGAGGTTCCTCCACCTGCCATCACCCAGCCCCAGCAGTGTGGTTACCTTCAATCTCAGAAATCCGCTTCTCTGTTTCCTTCTCCATGATCTTCTGTTGGTAGTGAATCCTGGCAACCTGTGCAGCCTTCTCTGCCTCTGCAATCACAACGGGCTCAACTGGGAAATTTGCTTCTCAGGGCTTGAGCACCAGCACCCTGACCCCAGCATCTGGCTGCAGTCTGCCACACCAGGAGCTGTTCTCTGCTCCCTCCCTTCCCACTCAGTGCCACTCTGTACTCCAAGCAGCAGAGTTACAGGCATAAAACATAGTGCTGTTGTCTGCAGAGCTGACATCTCGTTTACAAGTGTGATCCCTCTGGCACAGGGACATGGAGCTTGAAGCCCAAGCAGTTTTTCCAGCAGAGTGATTTCCTCATCCCTGCTGCAGGACAGAGGTGCAGTCTGCTCTGCTGCTGTGGGATTTTCACTCACATGTTCAAAACAGCTGCTTGTGCAGCCTGGCTGCGCCTCCCTCAGGGAGCTGTCAGTGATGGAACACAACATCCTGCCCCAGCTCAGCAGGGAAGGCAGGAATGGAGGCTCAGCCTGTGCTGGTGACATTACCAATGATTGCTTTCTTCCGGTCTGTCTCTGCCTCCTTCTCCACCACCTTCTGCCTCTGGGCTGCAATCAGCAGCTTGGTCTTCTCAGCCTCCCTGCAAGGGGAGAAGTGTTATCCTGGGAAAAGGGAATGAGGAGCAGCTCTGCATTCCAGGAGAGGCCATGGGGACAAGGGGCCAGCCAGCTGACAGCTCCCTGCTCACAGCTGTGGGGACTTGCTCTGTCTGCAGCTGTATGAGCAGGAGCACAGGCCAAAGTAAGGGATCATCCCCTTCTCCATCTGGCACTGGTGAGGCCACATCTGGATGCAAGTCCAGTCTGAGGTGCTCAGGACGAGGAGCAGGGCAATGTGGGCTGGGAGCTGGGCTTGCTCAGCCAAAGGTGAAGTGAGATTCAGCATCTCCTTCAGCCCAAAGGCATCCCAGAGACCCTGGAGGGGAGCTTATGGGCAAGACATCAAGACCCCTGAGGCCTGATTTCAGCATGGAAATGGAAAACAGAAGGCACAAGTGCACCTGGCCAAGCACACACTGCTTAGAGCTCACCTCTCAGTCCCTGAGCACCAGGAAAGAGCTTTCCAACAGCATTGTGCCTGTGCAGGACCCTCAAAACTAATCAATGCCATTTTATGTCCAGCTACTCACATTAGCTCAAAGTTTCTTCGGATGGCCTCTGGAATTTTGGGTTTTGTAACACGCACGGCCTGTGGAAGAAGAAAAAGGGAGCACGTTTTGAATGAAACCTTTTGATGCAATCTGTATAATGAAGACATTTCTTTGTAAAACCAGCTGGAGTGTTGTGGACAGTGATGCCTAATCCTCTTGTGTAAGACAGTTGAGCATGGCCACTCTCCCAGTTGTGTCCTACATTTCCTGCCATCCATTCCAACCCACACTCCCACCAGGGGCAGAGGCTCCAAGCCTCATCCAGCCTGGCCTTGGACACTTCCAGGGATCCAGGGGCAGCCACAACTGCTCTGGGCAACCTGTGCCAGGGCCTCCCCACCCTTAGCACAAAATATTAATCTTTCAGTTTAAACCTGTTGTCCCTTGTCCTGCCACTGCAGGCTTTGGCAAAAAGCCTTTCTCCACCTTTTCAAATCTCTCATTATTGAAAAGCCAAAAAACCCACCTGGATAGTGAGACCTGGTGCCATGACGTTGAGGTCTTTCTGCAAGGCCAACTTCAAGTTCTCATCTATCTGATCTGTGTTTGGAGGACAAAAGAGAGACCAGTTGATTTATCGTATTTTCCCCCACGGCTTGTGTGGCAAAGAGTGAGCTGGCCTTGAGGAGCAGGTAACTCTACAGTGTAAGATAAAGATGCTTCCTGAGACCATTTAGTACATTGATTCCCTTCCCATGCCCCGTGAAAAACATTCCCAAAAGCAGAGTCATGTGCTAGTGACTGGAAAATTTCAGCTGTTGATAAATTTGTGTTATCTGAACTAAGTGCATCTCATCAAGAATGCTCAGAGCCCGTGGTAGAAGCCTATCCCTTCTCAGCACTTGGAGTACATTAATATAAAAATTCTGACAACCTTCTATCTTCCATAGGGCAGTTTTCCCCTGCTCAGCCACTCAAGAAGGAACAGAACCTGTTCTGTCTTTGGGGCACGGGTCCACCAAGGAGGATATGACCTGTGCTAATTCCAGAAGCACTACTACCTCCCTGTGAAAAACCTTCCAGCTCTCACTTGTTAGAGACAGCCAGAAGGAAGCTGTGAAAGTACAAAAGTGAATTCAGCAACAGAGCAGGGGATTAAAAGAAGCAGCAGAACAAGACAAATCCACTGTTACAGTGAAAGCCACAGGCATCACTGCACACACAAGAGCAGAGTTCTGCTTTGTGCATCCAGAATAGGTGGGAAAAGACTGAAATCAAATTCCCACATGCAGATGGGGAAAGACAAAGACACCTGAGTCACTAAAGTTACAGGGGAAGTGGCTGTGGATGTAAAAGGAGCTGGATTCTAGACTGCAACTTCAGCACAGGGGCAGTGTGGTGCAAGGGGCTGGCTGTAAGATATTCCAGGAAGATCCCAGTGTGATCCCAGCTGGGATCACCCAGCTGCCATCCACTTACCAAAGAGCTCGATGTACACCTCCTGCAGGGTATGGGCACTGCAGAACTGATTCAGCTCATGGTGGATTTTGTTGAAGATCAAGGTCTTGTCGTAGTCTGCTGTGTAATTCCTCACGATGTCATACACTGGGGAAGGGAGAGAATCACCACAGGTCACCACTGGCACGTGTCAGGATGTCAGGGAAGGAGTGCAGCACTAGAACAGGGGTTTTCAGGACCTGGGTGGTCAAAGCCACAGCTGCCCTGCCCAGCTGTCAGGTGCTGCTGGGATTACACAACTTCAAGGAGCAGTCATGGCAAGATGTACTGTCTGTTCCTGTTTTATCATCTGCATAAACAAATGAAACAGCAAAGTCTCACTAGGACCTGCATGCATAGGAACAGGTACTGCTGTGAAGTGAAAACTGGGATCATTCCCACTATTTAAGCCAACCAGATCCTGCATCAAAAGGAGCATTGGTCAGCATGTCAAGGGAGGGGATTCTTTCCCTCTGCTCCTGCTGAGACTCCACCTGGAACCCAGTGAACAGTTCTGGCCCACTCCCCCCCATATTAGAAGGGCATGGAACTGTTGGAGCAGGTCCAGAGGAGGCCATTTTGTTGCTGAGGGGATGGAGCACCTTCCCTCTGGAGCCAGGCTGGGGCTGCTCAGCCTGGAGAAGGGAGGTTGTGTGGAGAGCTCACAGCTCCTTCCAGGGTCTGAAGGGATACAGGGAAACTGGAGAGGGAACCTGCAACAGGAACTGGGATGACAGGACAAGGGAAATGGGTTCAAACTGACAGACGGGAAATTTAGGTGAAATGTATGGAAGAAGTTCTTGGTTGTGAGGGTGGGCAGGCCTTGGCACAGGGTGCCCAGAGGACCTGTGGCTGCCACTGGATACCTGGAAGTACCCAAGGCCAGGTTGGATGGGGTTTGGAGCAGCCTGGGATATCCCTAGTAGGTATCCCTACTCATGGCAGGGGGTGGAACAAGATGATCTAGAAGGTTCCTTCCAGCCTAAACCCCTCCATGACTCTATGAATTACAACAGGAATTCACCCTCCAGTGCCTCAGCAATGCTGGAGTTTTGCATTAAGTTGTGCTGCTGAACAAAACAAGCTGTCTGTGTCTTTGGCTTGGTGAAATAAGAAGGTAAGAGTCTCCTACATGAGTTTTGTCTCTGCAATTTTTTCAGGAGTTGAGCTGGAAGCACCTGGGATCAACACTACAGGACCAGGAGCCATAAGGGTAACAAGAAATGGAAACAGACAGGGAAGTTTTCCTGGCATGGAAAAGGGAAATCCTGCAAACCAAGACAGAGCTGCCACAGGATGAGTGAAGCCAGTCACAGCTCTGCCTGTTGAACCAAGATGGGAAATACCTGCATATGGGGCCAGCTTATTCACAACTTCTATTCGGTCAATGTAGATCATAACACCACCACTGCAAGGGAAAAGAGAGTTCCTCAGTTACCACTGCAGCTGTCAGCACTTAACATATTTAAAGCAAAGGCATCTTTACCCCTCTTTTACTATATTCTGAGCATTTTGCAATGAGATGGCAGCGAATCCCAGTCTCTCTGCATAAATCACAAGCATGCTCAGCAAGCCTGCAAAGCACTTTCCTTTCCCTTTGTGATTTCCTACTCAACCAGCCAAAGGAAAATGTTTCTGAACAGGAATGCAGCTGCAGCCATCAGGAAAGTAGAGAGGAAGGCAGCAAGGACAGCAGGTAACACCTGCCACAAAATGCAGATGCACCTCAGCTCTTCTAGGCAGCAACACATTAAACAGAAAAACCCCTTCGTTTAATTCACACAATCACTGACTCCAGCAGAAGCTTGGCAAGCCCAGTAGAAAGGAAGGAGCAAAGCACATGGCAGACTTCAATCCACGTTCCCAGCTCCGGTGTCACGGTGCACATGGCTCTCCAGGAGCACCACAAGCACCTCAGCAGAGGGAGCCGGCAGGCAGTCCTCTCCCCGAGGGAGGATGTGCTGCCAGACAGGCAGGGAAAAGGGGGAATCAGAGGTCAGGATTGTCCCCAGCCTCTGCTCTTACTGCTGTGGCTTTAAGAAATTCATACCCACCCCTAGGTACCTGTAACACCAGAGAAAAGCACAAACTCTACAGTGAAGAAAAAACCCTTAACTTCCAACAGCTCAAAGTCTCTTGAGAGCCTAATTTTAAAGCAGAATACTCTTGTGACAATGTCCTTGGGACAAATGCATTATCACAGATCAGAAATTTCAGCAGGAACTGTTTAGAGACAGCTCATTCCTGGCAGTGGAACTCCCACATTTCCAAACTCAGTCTCTGTGATGTTTTAGCTCAAACATATCCCTCACTACAAACTCCACTTTTTGTTTTGCAGATCTTGATCTCTGGCAGCCCAAAGCCAAGTCTGCAGAAAAACAACCTGAACTTGCCTGTGTCTGTGCTCTTTTGGAAAAGGCCTCCCAAGCCCAGCCCATGTGTAGTAGTTTAGATTTGCTAATTTCAATATACTTATTTTCTGCTGTGAGATAGGATTAGGAGCAAAAGCAAAGTAGGCTTAAAAACTTAAAGGGTGTAAAGAAAAACTTTATTAACAACATAAATAAATAATTAAAGCAGAATAAAACGTTCAGACCACTTGCTCCAAACCTGCTTCATGACAACTATGAGCTGGTTGACGGATGGACCTTATGTACTGCAATTTTGACATTTCAATTTTAAAGGGATGGTAGAAATAAAAAGAGAGTGTCTGTAACACCATGGATCCTATCAGGACTCATCCACAGACCCATATCACCTCCCTGGCAGGAAAGGGTCTGAAATGGTCCTCAGACCAGTGAGGACTATCTGACTCTACCACCACCTTCCACAACAACCCTGCTGAAGATGTCAGCAAGTCCTGGGACAATAAGTGGGATATTATCCACTGTTATTCCATTATTATGAATAATTCATAGGTGTTCATGTGGTGTGGTAGGGGATAAGTAAATTTTACCAGTCCTGCTGGTCATGCAACAGCTTTGAGGAAACAGGTGCTACTCAGACCCCCAAAGTTTGCAGGGGGAGAGGAACAAGGAGAAATCCATAAAAGGAGGATCAACACATAGACTTTGTGCACCTGGCAGAAGTTTAAGCATTAATTAGGCAGCAGTGCTGCCTGACCTGACTGGACAATGAGATAGCATCCAGGGAATGCCACAAGAGATGGACACAGGATGACCCTGGAAAGCCTCAGACAATTCAGGATCTTACTCAGGATTTAAAGTCTCTATTTAATGTATTCACTCAATGCTGCCAGGCACAAACAGGACAGGTAAGGCAAAAATTGGGGAAGGGACACCTACACAGACACTCAGAAGCTTCCTGATATAGATAAGGACACAGGGAACAGGAATATAAGGATGGTGGAAGAGAAACCCAACCTTTAAAATCTAGTGGTTTAATCAGTAAATACAAAACCTTAAAGTGTTTAGGATCTATTCTGGTAACAGACTTTGAACTGGGACAGTGACACCCCAGGTGTGTTCTATTTGTTATTTATAAGCTCGTGTTTTCCTATGGAAATGTGGATGCAAAGCTTCGGCATCGAGCAGCTGCAGACTTTGGATTCCAAATGCAGCGAACCGAAAGGCTCCTGCAGTAACACCTGAAAAGTGGACAGGGCTACTGGGACCTTTGCTCAGGAGTGTACTCAATCATTAACTGAGAACTGCTTTCACCAGCTGCCTGGTGGTTTAAAGCCCATTTTTACTGCCTGTACCTTCCCAGCTACCTGCATTGCACAACTGAACCCCACAATGCTGAAATTCTACAAGAACTTAATTCTGAGCTCCTGAATCACAGAAGCATAGAATGGTTGAGGCTGGCTTTGGCCTCAAACTTTGACTTTTGGCTTGGCCTAGAGGCTGTTTACCTCACCACAAAAGGACTCTGGACAAGGCCCTGAAGTGACAGGACAATGGGGGATGGGTTCAAACTGACAGAGGGGAAATTTAGGTAACACACATGGGAAAAATTTTTGGCTGTGAGGGTGAAGAGGCCCTGGCACAGGGTGCCCAGAGAAGCTGTGGCTGCCCCTGGATCCCCAAGGCCAGGTTGGATGGGGCTTGGAGCAGCCTGGGACAATGGAAGGTGTCCCTGCCCATGGCAGGGGGTGGCACTGGATGGGCTTTAAAGTCCCTTCCAATCCAAATAATTTTGTCATTCTGTGAAAGTTGCAGCACTGAACACTACATTATTTACAGATACTCCTGAAAAAACCTTTGAGATCTAAAATTAAAATTATGAAACCTTTATGGTAATATTTAAGCCCAAGCAATGTCTGATGCTGAACAACTCCAAGAAAGCTAATACGGGCTAAACCTGACCAAAATTAACTCTGTTTTATTAATGTTGCCACTAACATTCACTTTTTATTTCAATGTGGACACTGTGTGTCACCACTCCAGTCACCACTGACTTATTTTTTTAAACAGAAATTTTGTTGAGGACCCTGAATTTAAAAGACAAAGAGAATCACCAGTTTTTTTTTAACCTGAAGAGTCATCACTTTAAATTGTGGATGAACCAACACAACAGGATCTGTAACCCAACTCAACCAGCCCTCTCTTCCTGCTTGTTACAACTCAAGCAGGTCTGTGCTGATAGAAGAATCAGCCTAATTATGCAGCAGGAATTTCATTTGGAGATGAACTACCTCCCACCAGGAGGATTCCCATTCCCTGTTTACTTCTGCCCACTTCTGGGGTCAGCACTTGTATCAGCCACCAGACTCAGGGTGGAAATAACCAGTCTGAGGGCAGAGCAAAGCACAAACAACGGGGAGTCAGAGTGACTGAGGGAAGAAAAACTCAACATAACACCACAATAAATGTAAACATCCTCTGAACAGCAACTCTAGCAAGGCTCAGTGTTCCCTCCTGTGCCTCCTGTTCTGTTATAGTGGGGAAGATGTGTGTACATTTGGCATTAATTTTATGGTGGGTGCCTTTACTTCCCAGTCAATTCCTGTGTCCCAGCACTGCAAAGGACCCCCCAGAGTGCATCTAGAAGAAATACAAATGGAAGCCATACCTTGTCCCACAAGGCACATTCTTCACTTCATCAGTCTGCAGTGTGGTCTGCAACACAAACACAACCAGCACTCACAAACCACTCCCTTCTCTGGGAGAGCCCTGCTATGCCCAGACTCCCACAGTGGGAACACAGAGCCAAAAGTGTGTCCTCTGCCTCCCTTGTGATGCCTGCAGGTGTGGGCAGAAGGCAAAGCTTCTCCTCACCTGCCTTTTGGGGGATGCACAGGCAGCTGTGCCTGTTCCCCTGCTCCAGGCACGTTCCTGGGAAACAGCGACAGCCATGAACATGGACTGTCCTCCCTGAGTGGGACACTGCCAGTCCCAGTGGTGGGGAGAGCTTCCCAAGAGGACAAATCCTGCCTGCCCAGGGGAGGGAGAGGGCACTGACCTGCACGGATTTGAAGGTGGTGATGAAAGGGAGCATGATGTGGTAGCCAGGGCCGCTCGGGCTGGTCAGCAACGCGCCGCCCCTGCGGAGAGGGAGCAAAACAGGGAAGGCTCAGGAAGGTGGGAAACAGCAAAGACTAGCTTTGAGGGCAAGCAGGGACAGCTCAGACTGCCAGGGCTTGCAGGGAATTGCATCAGTGCCCTAAATTTGCTAGCAATTCCCCAACAAAAGGGCTGAGAGCACCCGACCTTTGCCTGCTTCGAGTTTTCGTGAGACCTGTGAGCCATTAACTCTTGGAGCAGGCAGCTATTGCTAAACCCTCCCAGCATTGCAACACTGCACAGAGCTGCAGGAACGCAGCTTTCTCCTCTCTAAATAGTTCGCTGGTAACCATGGAAAAATCCAGCCGTGGATGTGATGCTGCCAGTTTGGATTTCGGCACAGCCCCTCGCCCAAAGCACAAAGAAAAATCCCCCAGGCTCTCCTGCTCAACATGCTTGTGGTGAAAGGAAAACAGCCCACGGTGCTGAGTGGGAAGGGCAGGGAAAACATTCCAAAGCACCGACCCAGCGGGAGCTCTGGCAGGGTAACAGCTCGGGATAAAGGTGACAGCTCTTGCTGGCACAGGGAGAGATCAACAGATGTGAGAAGGCAGGACAGACTCAGAGCTTCGGTCCTCTAAGCTCTAAAATCTAGTTCGTGAAAATGGCAGGGAGGAAGGAGAGGCAGGAAAAGCAGCTGCGGATTCAGAGATCCAAACACACAAGGGCTCTGCATGGGGCCAGGGTGTCTGGGACTCACCAGCACGGGTGGAAAGGAGCAGAAACAAGGGCCGCCCACCCAGGGGGAAAAAACCGGAGGGAAGCGCAGGATAACACAATCCCTGGGGCCAGGGATGAATCCCAGCTCCGGGAGGGCTCCCGGGGGCACCGTACCTGTAGTACACGGCCAAGTGTCCCTCCTCGACCCTGTGGATGGCGGAGTACAGCAGGAAGACGAGGAGCCCCGTGGCAGCCGCGGCCGCGGCCCCCGCCTGGGCCATGGCCATGCTCGCATCCCCTCCCGGCGCCGGGGGCTCCGCGGGCCCTGCCCTGCCACAGCAACACCGTCAGCGCCGGGCGGGACCGCCCCGGCACCGCCCCCGAGAGCAGGGAGACACCCGCGACAAACGGGACGGGCCGGGATGGGGACACGGCCAGGACGGGACAGGACAGGACAGGGCCGGGCCCGGCCGCGGAGGGCGGGACCGCCAGCCCCGCACTGGGGGCTGCGCCGGAGGGAGCGCCCGCCCCGGCCCGGCCCCGGGGGGACCTGCCCCCGTCACTGCCCGGCCCTGGCCCTATTCCCGTGCCCTCCCTATCCCGTCCATATCCTAATCCCTGTCTCGTCCCTATCCCTATCCTGTACCTGCCCCTATCCCTACCCCGTCCTATCCCGTACCTGTCCCAATCCCTATCTCGGCTCCTATCCTGCACCTATCCCCTGTCCCGTAGCTATCCCTATCCTTTATCCCTATCCCTGTCCCGTACCTGTCTCGTTCCCCACGTGCTGCCCAGGCCGCGCTCCCGCCCCCGCCGCGCACGC
Organism: Toxostoma redivivum; assembly: GCA_013397375.1. Taxonomy (NCBI): domain Eukaryota; kingdom Metazoa; phylum Chordata; class Aves; order Passeriformes; family Mimidae; genus Toxostoma; species Toxostoma redivivum. The sequence continues at coordinate 1,171,061 of VXBI01004076.1, forward strand.
GCAGCAGGCGCGCGGCACCATGGGCGCGCCACGTCGGCGCGATGTGATGACGTCACCGGGATACCCGCCGTTGCCAGGCAACGGCGTGATGGCGATGGCGGCGCGGGAGCCAGCAGGCCTCAGTGTGTGTGTCTCAGCACAGAGTTTATTATATATACACGCGCTATACATTCATGGGACACACGGCAGCGGCGGGCCCTGCCTGCGTCCCCCTGCCCTGAGGAGGCTCCACGGGCCGGGCCCAGGCCGCTCCCTGGGGGGACAGCTGGTGATATCCACAGAACGACGCTGTGTCCCACAGGAAAAGCGGCCGAGCCCGCGCTCAGCACACAGAAGGCACTTGGGTGATGCAACACCTTGGCTCCTGGGGCTACTTCAGCCAGCTCCAGTCGAAACTCTGCAAAAAGTAGCAAGAAAACAACTGAGCGCAGGGTCTGGCTACTGGATGTGTGTCTTGTTTGATGAAAAATCAGTATTTGCTCTTAGAAAGGATGCTCCCAGGAGTTAACATAATGCAGCACAGCACAGTAGCTGGACTCACTGAGCCCTCTGAGTCCATTCTAGCTTGAGAAATCTTGGGATTTTCCAAACTGGTGGCCAAAGGATGAGTGCCTCCTCTCTCCTCTAAGGAAAGGTTGAAAGAATTGGGATTGTTCAGCCTGAAGAAAAGAAGCCTCAGAATGACCGAACTGTGGCCTTCCAGTGTCTGAAGGGGCTACAGGAAAGATTGAAAGAGACTATTCCCATGGGCCTGGAGTGCCAGGACAAGGGGCAATGGCTTCACACTGCCATAGGGCAGCACTAGATGGGATTTTGGGAAGAAACATGTATCCATGCACACTGGCACAAGCTGCCCAGAGAAGCTGTGGCTGTCCCTGAATCCCTGGAAGTGTCCAAGGCCAGGCTGCATGGAGCTTGGAGCAACCTGGTAACTTCTCCTATTCAAGGCGTTCTCCACATCCCCAGGGCACCCTTGGGTGTCCCCTGAAAGCCAGGTCCTGGCAGATGCACCAGCACTTACCATCATACTGTTCTGCTCCTGCCTCACCTCCTGAAGAATGCTGCTGAAGAGCTCGAGGTAACTCACATTCTCCCTGATCACATCAGCAAAATTTTCCCTGCAGGAAGAAAAAAGCCCTAAGGTGATGGATTTCAAGCACCAAAAATAACACCCCCATCAAAAGGTGGGTGCACTGGGGGCAGAAAAAAAACAAAACCAAAACCAAACAGCCCAAAAAAGTGATTTGTAGTTTGTGCAATGGTAGGTGGTTTCAGAAGTTTCTGAATAGAGAATTCAACCACATCCCTGATTTTTTAGAACATTAGTGACACATGAACTCCAGAAACTTGTCTGGGAAGGATAAAGGCCCTGAGATACTGAACCAGCCTCTGAGCTCCCTGCAGTGGCTCGTCCCCCAGCAGCTCATACCCATCTTCAGGAGCTGCCAGCGAGGACAGAGGGTGAGGAGCTGCATTCCCTGAGGAGCTCTGGGGGGGCCACGTGGCTGCCGGAGTTGAGGCTGTCCCTTCCAGGCTAGAGCTGACCAGCGATCGAGAGGAGCTCTGAGTCTGGAAGAAAGAAATTCAGAAGAATTTAGGCTTAAATGTTACCTAGGCAAGATTTGGGATTACACATGAGCACTATTGGTAACACAGACACAGATGTGGGAACCAGAAGATGGCTTCAGGCACCATAATCCAGGCAAAAAAAGCAGAGTACTCTTTAAAAGACTTTAAACTAACCAGGAAAGCACCTATTTAGCTTCTGCTTTTACCATCTCAGACTGTCCTTCTCTTCAGGGAAAAACAAACATGGTATGGCAAGTTATCCCTTTTTGCTGAATTTGATGTCTCCTGGCTTGTGCACTGGAAGGAAGTGCAAACAAATAGACCAACAGGTACTCACACAAGCAATTTTCAGCAAATGCCATATCTCCCTTTGTCTTTTTCCCTGCATCTGCATCACTGAGTTGTCAGCTTCCTTGATGTTATTTAGAGCCACTTCAATCTCGGGGAGCAGGTCAATGATCTTCTGCTTGCAGCCCAAGAGCTTGCTAGAATAAAAACCAAACACAAAGTCACTTCCCAGAACATTCTGGCAAGACCAAAAGCTCCACCTTGGGATTCAAGATACTCGAAAATGAATGTACAAATCCCTGTGGTATCTTCTCAGCTCTGTAACACTACTACTTTTTTTCTTGAAGATCTGAATTCCTACTTCCAACTGGCAGATTTTGCCTCATTTTAAAGTGAACTCCTGGATGCTAACAGTCATGTATTTAAAGATTAAGTGGAAACTCAACATAGACACAGAGGAGCAGAATTAATGCTATGAGAAATGTGGGTGGGGCTTTTTGGGCTTTGACCTCCATGGTTTTCTCTATCCTTTCCTACTACAAAGCTCCAAATGCTGCAAATTGGATTTGTTTGGGCTTTTTGTCTGCATAGAGTACCTGAGGTGGCCGAAGAGCTCCTTGAGGACTCGGTCCTGGCTCTGTACTGTCTGCACAATGATCTTCACCATGTCTGTGCTGTCACTGTAGGCATGATCTGGAAGGGCCAGCAACCACCACATGAGTAAATCCTAGCAGTATTTTCTAGGTTTCAGTTCAGAACAATTAATCATGGGGTAAAAATGTGAAACAGTCTTTAAATCATCTTCTTCCATACCTGGAGGTCGTGTTTTTAATTGCTTGTACAAGTCTATGGCTCTCTGTTCCCTTTAAAAAGAAGAACATGATTCAGGCAGGTGTCAGCAACCAGGTGACTCAAGGAAAAAAAGCATTTCAGTGAAGGGATGCCTTTTTGAACTCAGACACTGGACCTTCTCCTACAGCTGGTACACAAGCATGGCCTTTGGAACACAGGGATGCGCTTTCTGTGATGGAATGCACCACTTTCCCAAAAGCTGTTTCTCTTTTTCTCCAATTATGCAATTTCTTCTCAGAAAACCACACCAAGTAGAGCTTACTTGCAGTTTCAAATTTTCACATGGCTCAGCTGTGTTTTCTTTCCCCTGTATCCTTAATTATCCGATTTTATTTTTGAAACTGACTGCACAACTGCCTGAGAAATTCTTGTTCCTGTTCTGCAATTTTTGCCTGAATTTTAGTGATATTCTGTAAATGGAAAGAGACAGCTGCACCACAAGCAAGACAACTCTCTTCTTCCCATTAAATAAACATTACTTCTTTCAACTATTTCGAGAGCAGTCAAACTGAAAACTTCCAGCATTGAACAAAATCCTCCCTGCTCTAAATCTCAAGTCTGTCAGAAACAAGCAGCAGTTTCCCAGCTCTGACCCTGGTGTGAAGTGGTGGAACTGCTTAAAAATAATGTTTAAGGAGGCATGATCCTGATTAGTTTGAGGTTCTGCTGCAGGAGGTGGCTTCTCCTTTGCACCACTTCCTCCCCTGTGCACCAGTTCTGCTGCAACTACACAGGATGAAAAGCAACTTAGCAAAGAGGGAGGGGGAGAACATGCCAGGAGCAGGCACATTTCCTCCCTGAACAGTCAGAGTTGTTCTGAAAAGCTCTTATCAACAGATTTAATGGTTGTTCAATCCCTCTCTTTTAGAATTGCCACTGGTGCTCTCAGCAGCAGCCCAGTAACTTCCTGACTTCTCAAGATCAGAAATACAATTTAGCTCTTTCATGTTCTAATACTTTTAAAAAAATCAACTTTCCAAATATTCAAGTACCCATTAGATATTCACCCTTGATTACAAAACACTGAAGGTATTTAACAGGGTTTTACCATGATCACATAGTTTTCTCACTCAACAGTAAGAAAGTCACTCCTCTCCAACACAAAAGGAAATCCCCAGCTGACACCAAGATTTATCTTAGTCCTGGGCTCTTGTAAGATGAGGTTCCATAATTCAGTGACAGGGAAGTGTCCCACAAGTGGTGGGATCTTTCCTTTCACATGCAAAACGATCTCAAATCAACCATACACTACTCTGTACTTGCAGTTTGCGTTTCAAAATTGCCAAGGGAGTCAGCAACAGGGGGGGAAAAAACCCCTCAGACAGTGAAATACACAAAATCCAATTATATGCAGTAAAAATGAGAAGCACAGGACTTACAAGCTCTCCATCACCTCTCCCTGGCGCCTTGCATATGGACTCTTCTGCAGCTCCACGATTTCAGTGTGCAGAGCCATAATCTGCTCATCCAGGTAGCCAATATCTTCAGCCTGAGGTGAAATGTGGGCACAGATCAGACTGAAGGAGACAATCAAGGAGATAAAGATCCCCAGAACACTTGTTTGGATAATGAGCTGACTGCCTGGAGTTCAGGAGTCAAAAAAGCTCTTTGACACAACACTGCAACAATAATTGAGGTTTTTGTTCTCGGTGCATGGTATCACCTATGACCAAACCTCTGACCACCTACACTGGCTGAGAAAAATCAGTTTCTTCATAAATCATCTCTCCATGTCTCTGGATTGCTTCCTAGACAGACTGAGATATCCCTGTGTATAGAGTGATACATTTTCCATTCCTGATGAAGGGGCAGGGCAGGTGGAATAACAGAACATAATTCTGATGGTCTGCCAAGTAAATACTGGGTGAGGTTCCTGGTCTGGAAAAAGCCAGAGACAGCCTTAAATTATTCTGCTAGAAGCAGCCACCTTTTTATCCATTCCCCAGATAACAAAGAAGAGATTACTCTTATTTAAAACTAATTTGCGTATTTACTTGCAGCATGCCAGTGATTTATGTCTGTACTCCTCAGTGAAATCCTGCAATTTTGAAATTGTTGCATAGCAAGTGATTGGGTTTCAGCTTCAACAATGGGAATTTCTGTGTGCAGCAAATCCAGCCAGGAAGACTCTTGACCCATAGCAATACCATTTCTTTTGGGCAACAAGTAACATGTCTCTGCATTCCACTTTGCTTTTTAGAGAACTGAGTCTGGTGACTTTTGTTGTTTTTGTCCAAATCCATACAAACAACTTGGTGATAGGAGACTAAGTCTTTTTAATGCACCTGCAATGATATTCCCATTCCCACAGCAGGCAGGATATGAAACACTGAAGGGACACAGCAGTGGCACATATGACACATTAAATCCCTGTCACAATCTCCCTCACACAGAGGTAATGCAGCTTCTTTAACATCCCCTACCTGTGCACACTGAGAGGCTTTCTCTTCCATTTCCTTCCAGGCTTTGAGCATCTTCTCTGAAGCTTAAGGAAAAAGAGTTGTTAATTTATAAAAAGACATTAAGACACAAAAATAAAGCAACACCTGAACTTTACCTCTATTGGTGTAATTTGAACACAAAGAACATGATGCTGAATCTCCCAGCAGTTCTGACCCAGAGATCACAGCAAAGCTGCAACTCTGTGCTCAACCTTAACTCACACACAAATCCTCTGGTAGGATTTCACTGCTTACAATCACTGGCCTAAAACAACTCTGAGTCTTCAAACTCCACAACAACTGCCACTTTTGATTGAACACAGGCTGTCCAAACCCAGTTCACGGATTCTTTCCATTTTCCATCCTCATCCTTCAGCCCAGTCATCATTTTTGACTCAGGTTGAATTTTTTAGCCATATAAATTCACACTACATGTAAATCTTGCTATTCTCTCCTGAACACTACTTCTTTCTGGGACATGAAACTGTAGCTGGTGCTTTTGTTAGCCCATCTCTCATCCTGACAAATAGTTTCTCCTAACAAGCACAGCAGCTTGCTAGCACTGTCAGCAAGTGCAGCAGCTCTGCCCTCCACCTGGTGCCCAGTCAGAACTCCAAATGAATCAAACTCTGAATGAATAAATAGCAAATATTTACATCACAGTACTACTAATGCTCCTGTTTTCTGTTCTCAGTGGAGAAAAGCTGACCACCTGTCTCACTGTCACTGAAGGTCTCCAAAAACATTCTGATTTTTATCCTCCTGCCTTTGCTCGTGCCAAACTCTTCTCCTGCACCTCCCTTAGCTAAAATACACCCATAAAGATGCTGAGTTCCTTTACAGCATCACAGGAGATACCCAGACAAGTCTTCCCCAATACCTACATATGCCATAAGCCATCTGATCACTGTATCTCTCCAGGTCGAGGCGAATGCTCTGGTGGAAGAATTCCAGCTTTGCTTTCAGCTGCTGGGATGCTGACACCATGTTGTTCTTCATTTTGATCAGGTTGGCATTATACCGAAGGAGGCTGAGCCTAACAGATGGAAAAAGGACAGCACACATGAGCTGGAAAGCCTATCTGGACTTAAAAAAGAGGAAATTCTGTTACTCTTAAGGGTGACTGAGCACTGGCACAAGCTGCCCAGAGAGGTTGTGGAGTTTCCACTCTTGGAGGTATTTGAGAGCTGTCTGGATGTGGTCCTTTTTGAGCATGGATTGGGCTGGAGGGCTTCCAGGGATCCCCATCAACCTCAGTCATGCTGTGAGACTCTGAGTATATTCAAGTGGTTTTTGGTTATTACCAATGTCAGGCATTACCCAGCACAATTCCTAGAGTGGAATAAGCTCCCAGCCCAAATAAGTTTTATAATGTAAAGGCACAGAACAGCAGAGGGCTGTGAAACTTTGGGGAACCAGAACTCCTCGAGATGCATGATTCCAGGCAAACAGAGCCTGTGCTGGCATAGAAGTGATCCCACTGAATGAGTGACAACTCACATGGCAGCTCTCTGTCCCTGGAAGAGCCTGCTGTAATCCTCCTTCAGCCCAATGACGTAGTGAACCGCTTCTGCCCACACCTTGCGCAGCTGAGGGATCGGCAGCTGGATTTTGCTGTCCTGGACTGAACACAGGAGAAACACAGTGCAGTGACAGCTCTGGAAAAGGACAACATTCCTAATTCCTGCTTCAGGTGCCTAGGAAGCCAGGTTCTGCTCAATTTCCAGGTGATGCTGCTGAAGCATGTACGAGCTTTTCATGTCACAGCTCTCCAGGTATGTGACGACCTGTGACTGAGCAAGTAAAACCCCAGGGATTTTGGCCAAAAAACTCTTAAAGCCCAAGGCAGCAAATGTAGTTGCTCCATTTAATCCATTGATACTGGTCACTGTCCTGATCTGTTTAATCTCAAAATGTCTTCAAACCTTTTATAGGTTTCCTCTCAGATTTCCTGAAGTAGATGTTTAAGGGGAAAAGATGCAGGTGTGTTCCCAGACAGAGATGGGAACTGTCAGTACACTGGGGTATCAATAAACATGGTGTAAAAAGCCTTTGCTCCAAGGGATTCAGCACAATGGTGCCATGCAATGAGATTCACCAGAATAAAACAGCCAAGAACACAGAAAAACCTGAGTGACACTAGAAAATGAGGAAAACCAGTGGAGACAGGCCAAAGAAAATTAAGTTACTGCATGTCACAAGACATTTTCTTTACATGCAGTATCCCAGCAGATGTCTCCTGTCCCTGACACTACTTTTCTTTCACAGAGGTACAGAGGGTCATTCATACAGATACAGATTTATAATACATTTTAATAAATAAACCTTCTGAGAGGTCTATTAGGTTATGCAATGACTGCTGTCATCTCAGGTGACAAGTAGGGGAAGCAGCAAGCAGAGAAGCAGGCTCCTAAAAGCACAAACTGCTGATGCCAGGGCTCTGACACCAGGACAAGGTGTTAGGCTGCTTCAGGTTCTTAAATGGTTCTCTCTGAATCAGACAGAGGCCTTCAAGACAACATACAGGGTTTTATAAAGCAGATTTAATTTCATTTTGCATGAGCACAGCCCTTCTCCAGCACACTCACCAATGTAGTTGACACAGTCAGACAGACTCCGAGAAGCAAAGGGGCCATCGTAGACAGTTTTGCTTTTATCAAACAAATAGACCATGTAGCTGTCCCAGCCTCTCTGGGAAGAAAAGAGAAGAGAATATAAGCAAGAGAAACCCCAAGCAGCTCTTAGTAACCAGCACATCATGAACTAATTATTGTAGGCACTCTTACCAAGTCCCTTAAAAAGCTTGTTTTGATAGATCCTACAGGAAGACAGAAATCTTTGCTAGCAATTAATTCAATATTTAGGCAGAGTACAAGTACAGAAACCTACTTACATTACCCAATAAAAGATCATTAGAGTTACTACATTTACAGAGCAAACTGTCTCCTGTGGGAGAAGATTTAGGCAATTTATCTTCCCTAAAATTTAAATTGCCTGAGAACGTGAAAGACATGAACAGAATCCTTCTTACCACACCATCAATAACACATTGGGAAGCAGGTTTCCGAGGGTCCAGGCAAATCCCTGTTTCCAACAGCAGCTCCTGATTTCCAGTGCTTATTCCAGTTTCAAACTCAATGCGATTCTGAAGGGAATGAAGGCTTTCCTCAGGATGCAAAAGGAAGGACACAATCTTGGCAGACGTCATGTTTAGGATGTGTACTATCTGTAAAAAGAGGACAAGTAGATTAAAAATCCTTGGATATCAAAGACAAAGGCACACAAGCCTGGGACAGAGCACAGAATCAGAATGGAAGCATCATTTGGTTTTAATAACCACAATAATAAATTCAGGAGTAAAGCCTCACATAAAAAAACTCAAAGCCTGGGCCTATAACTTTTAATGTCAGAGAAAAAAACAATCCAACACCCTTCACAAGCCCTGCTGCAGCTTAATTACATCAAAAGAATGGAGACAAAATTATTCTCCTGTTTATACATAGGCTTGCCTTGGGTAGTCTGACTCCAGCAAAGCTCAAGTAATTATTTGAAGAGGAAAAATCAGGTGAATGTCATCTCTGTTCTACTACAGGCATTACTACTATAGTACATGGATACACCTAGTGGTCACAGCATCAACAGTGAAGTCTGGGAAACCTGTTATTAGCAAATATTAAACCCTTATTTGATCCTGGTGAGCCCTTCCCAAGATAACAAACAGTAATACAGGGTCATCCTTCTACTCCAAATGTAAAGGCAGAGATTTTTATTGCAGAAGATGTTTTGTCTTCCAGTATGTACTGGACAGGCTTTATATGCTCTCATTTCCTGATACCAAGAAAAACAGTTCCTCCTGGCCCTGGAAGCTGGATGATGCCAGGATTACAGCTTTGCTCCACTGAACACACTCTCTGTCATCTGGGATGCTTTCAGAAGGCCTTTAAACCCAGTAGCAGCCCCCACTCACCTTCAGATTCAGTATGTGATCCATTATTAGGAAACACCTCGGACGACTAGTCTCAGGATCTGAACCTCCACCTCTCTGCTGTGGATCCCAATTCAGCATCAGCTGCAACCAGTTTTCCATAGGTTCTACAATCAAACTAAAGCAGAAGGGCTGTAAGAAAGGGGGGGCCTTCACCACGCTGAAGCAGCCCAGCTCTCCATCTTTGCGAGCAATGGGCACCAGAGAACCCAAAGTACCCAAAAAAGAGCTACAGGCTATCCCTTAACAGCAAACAGTAGCTTGTCAGGAACTTGAAACACTCTGGAGAAAGGAGGAGGAGCTCTCAATGCTTGGGATAAAGAAGGAAGAGCCCTCAGTTTAGAACTACAATAGTGACACATGTACCTGCAGAGGCTGTGAGGCTGTGGCAGGTGGGTGCTGAAGCGAACCTCCCCGTTCATCTCTTCAGAGGCAAAGATGTGCTTTGGGTCCTTCTTCTTGATTTTTTCATGCCTGGAAGATAAAATCCTTTGTGTATATACTGAGGAGTGTTACTTTTGTAAGGGAGCAACCAAAGACAGCAAAAAAGTGCCAGTGTCCAGCAGCTTTAGAAAACAAAACTCATCTTTCAGGACAAAGATGCCATTTTCAATCCACCCAGAACATCCCCATGTGGAAGAGAGGAGCCCTTCCAATTAACTCTGCCTCTGGAAAGATTTATCTCTTTTCTTGTTCTAGCAGAAACCCAAGTTTCCTGGTTTTTTCTGTTTCAGAACCACCCTTTTAAAAACCAAGCAAACATACACACCAGGCACAGCATGACAAGCAGAAACCTCCACATGCATGTTAAAGTCTTTCAGCACAGTTTTAAGCATCAGCACTTCCAAACACTTCTTCCAGAATAAGTGTCTTACCAGGCAAATGGCTGCAGATTATGTAAGAAAGGTCTAAATCCTGCAATGCATTCAAACACCATTGTCCCAAAGCTCCAGTAATCAACAGTAACCGAGTAGGATTTGTTCTCAAAGAGCTCTGGAGCCTAAAAACGATCAAAAAAGACACTTTGACTGTGGTATTTCCTTGCATTTCTGCAGAGACAAAGCTGCATCCAGGTGTGTCTCCCTGAGACAGGACACCTTTGGGATCTCCATTTTTGGAGGTTTCAGCCCTTGGCAGTGCCAAGTCACAGCTGCCCTGCCCCAGTGCTGGTGACACTAAAAAAGTCTTACCAGATACTGCAATGTTCCAACAAAAGAAGTGCATAAACTCCCTTGATCCAGATCCTTTGCATATCCCAGGTCTATTATTTTGTGAACAATCTGCAAACAGTTTAAAAGTTCATCAGAAGAGTAAATGCTGAGGAAAAAAACATGAAACAACCCAAAATCCGCTCAGTGACAGCCACAGAATACTCTCAAGAAGAAAGCCAGAATGGAAATTCTGGAGAAAGTCCATGGCAGAGCTTCAGCAACAGTGCTGAAGCTTTTAGTAAATACATAGTTGAGTTTTCAGTCCAGTTCAATGTGTCAGCTTCCAGAAATGACAGTGGAAACACACTGACCACCTGACTTACCTTCCCACCTTCATCCTGAAGAACAATATTTTCAGGCTTTAAATCTCTGTGTATAATTCTGTTCTCATGCAAATACTGGATACCAGATCCTGAAAGACATGTGTTTCATTTAACAGAACATAAAATTCACATTGATTAAACATACATCTGATAAAAAACTAATACTGGGGGGCAAGTTTCCCCAGCATTCCATGATTTGCCACCAATCACTTCTACATTTAACAGCTTCCAAACCTGTGTTTCTTCTACATAGCATTTTCACATCTTTTCAAAGACATGCCAAAGACACTCAATGTATTATGAAAAAAAAAAACCAAAAACCCAAACAAAATCAAAGTAAACAAACAAACAAACAAAAAACAAACCCAAAACAAAACAAAAAACCACAATGAACAACATTATGGAAGGGGAACAAAGATAAAGGAATTCAGCTGGAAGTCCTCTTGAGCACTGAAAGGACAGAAGTCCAGGCCAATACTCTTAAAATACTTTCTTATGCCAAAACTACCTCTTCCTCAAGCACTGACAGGCTTTCTGTAAAAGAATTAAGAAAACAAGGAGCTTTCCTGGAAGACCTTTTTCCTAGAGAAACTCAGGCATCACCTTTTATCAGACAGCTCTTCCTTCCCTTGGTGTCCAAAAAACTAGGTACTTCCCAATGAGCCTGATTTCTTTTAATACTCTGTTCATTTTAGTTCCCTTTTCATGGTCAGCTGAAAAAGGCAAATGCCACTACACTTAAAAAAAAAAAAAAAACCCAAAAAACCAAAACCAAACAAAAAAACCCCTCCAAACAAAAAGAAAGCACTAACTACATACCAATGTCACTAAGCAGAGAAAGGATTTGACTTTCCTTCAGCCCACAGCAGTTTTCTGGTTTGTTTAGCAACTACAAAAAAACAAAAGGTTTTCAGACCCACACTTGCAACAGTTAACAGCAAAAACCAACATTTTCCATCCCCAGTTGAAACTACCTAGCAAACAGCACAGCTCAAGGATCACTTCAGCTGAATGGGGCAGTTGACTTTCTCAATAAAATCACGGCCAAGAAGATAACTCAAACAAAGGAAAATTCAGAAAGCAAAGGGTTAGGAGACAAAGGCAGGGCCACAGGGCTGCAGGCAAGGGAGGCTCCCCCTCAGCACTGTCTTAATGAGCTGTCAATAAAAGCAGCCTCAGCAATTTCTGACTTATTGCACTCAAGACTTTCAGAGATGACTGAGGTGCTTCAGTCCTCATGATGGATTCGCAAGAAGAAATTAATAGTGAAGTGAAACACAAATGATGCCAAACAAGAGAAGGATTTAAAGAACACAATCAGAAATTAAAAATTTAAAAACATTTTTTTTTCCTTTAAGGAACGAATCAGATGGAATGAAGCATGTTACTTCCTAAATTGTTTCTATGCCACGCCTAAAGATTCATCAGAAATGAAGTGACCAAGCACTGCATTGCAAGTAGAGTTAATTTCTCAGCCAGTCTCTAATCTACCTTCAGGGAGTCTCCAAACTTTTACTGCAATAATACAACAGCCAGATGTCTCTGAGAACGCAGCCAGATGCGCATGTCTGCAACCCCCAAATGCTTTTTCATATATGCCCCTTCTTTTACTGCAACTTAAACCTTGAAAGTGTCTCTTGGACTGTTTTTAACAACTCAAAACCATATAATGAGATGAAGCTACTGCATTCACCAGCTGCTCACGTTCCCCAGGGCTGTTTAACACCAGTAATAAATACTACAGAAAAATGAGTTTCCTGATCACGTAGATGAGGTGATCTCTAAGCAAATCCTGATTTGACAGGGATTTGCTGCTTCACCCCTACAGAAGTTGCTGCTTCCTGAATCCAGCTGTAATAGAAAGGAAGCATGAACTCTATCATGCCATGAAGCCACTGCCTGGGGAACTACTAAAAGGCTCCTTTATTTTTGGTGTTGCCAGTGTGCAGATTGACAGTTGCCAGCTCAGCAGGAATAGCAAAGGTTCAGGATCCGCAGAGGCCACAGTCCAGCACTAATAGGCTCATTCCCTATGCTAAAAGCAACGTAACTTTGGATACACATGAATCCAAACCAGTCAGACTCTGAACAGATGGAGACACAGCAGCAAACAAGCCAAATGTGCTGGGTGTCAGCAGCTGCACTAATGCTAAAGTAGCTCCACGAAGGGACACACTCTGCCAGGATAACAGCATCTGTCCTTGGGGTGCCCTCTGGTTTCAAAAACACAAACATCATTTCCCACACGTGATTTTTTTCCCACCCTACATTTACTTCCTCACACCTGTACCCAAAGAGAGAGGCTTCACAGAGCAGAGCTGGTTACAGAAGCAGCACTAACACAGCCTTGTTTGGATTCGTGTTATTTGGTTTTTTATTGGAAGCACGGCAGGCGTTACCTTGCGGAGGTCACCCCCCGAGCAATACTCCATGGCCAGGAGAGGAACGTCGTTAACCAGGAAGTTCATCTCCTCGGGAACTTCGCAGGCTCTGACCACGTTGGGATGGTTCAGCCTAAGCACACGGAGAGCTGGATGAAAACTCTCTCAGGAGAATGAGACAACAGATTGCAGTGCAACCACATTTTATGTTCCAGGGACAGCTTCTGTTCCCCACAGGAATCCTTGCTCACTTGTCAACTGGTACCTACCAGTACCCAAATGCGTCATACCGAATACACAAACCAGTGATGAGCAGAAACCTTGTCTCAAAGACAATGTACAGGACTTTGATGATGGGGATCCAGACTCAAGTTCTGAATTCTTGCACAGTCCTAGCAAAGTCATTACATGTATGTGTGTGTATGTGCTGCTGTATGTAGGAGCAGACTCCCCCCAGCCCAAGCAGTTCACAAGAATCCCTTAACGCCTGCGTAACTGCACCAGGCAGGTGAAAGCCACATTCAGACGGAAAAATTAACCTCTGCAGCTGAATTCAAACAGCAGCTTCCTGTCTCTAATACATGCTACTATTGGGAATAAATTACACATCCAGAAGGAAATGAAGGCAAATTAATTCTCTCTACATCTTCCAAAGCCTCTGGACACCAATGCCAGAGCAGCTTGTGACTCAGTGGCTCTTTTCAGCAATCAAATCCAACATTGCCAAGCCTTGACTTATAAATTCATGTTCCCTGCAATTGGTTTCCCCCATGTCATGGCACACAGTGAACAGGTGAGGGTAACAAAGCTACAGCAGGAGCTCAGAAAAGCCCTGAAAAGCAGGGTCACTGCAGGTCTTGGGGAGGACAACTCAGAGCATCCACCAGTGGGACAGAGATTTCCTGCTCCAGGATCCCTCTCTCTTCTCTCTCTTGCAGTTTTTTGAGAACCAAACACCCAGAAGCAGCCCCCACATCCATGAGACCAAAGCTGTGCAGCCCTGTTTCACCTGCTGGAAAGGGAGGATGGGCAGCACAGAGTATGGACTTTCTCACAAGGAAGTGTAAGGAGAATTTATTCTTTACATTCGGCAGCGTAACAGAAAAAAAAGCAATTCCAGGTTGCTAAATCAAAAACAAAGGTACCGCAGGGTATGGGAAGACGTGGGTGTTCCCAAGTCACAACATCAAAACTCAACCCACAGGGCGGTGTGAGTTTGGAGGAATTTCGGATGAGTGAACAGCCCAGGCAGCACAACAGGGCAGGGGGCTTGGAGATCATCAGCTCCCAAGCCAAGGCATGAGCTGGGACACTGGGATGAGGCACAAACCAGCACAGGCATGCCAGGTGACAAGCAGTCCAAGGGCTGACCCCCGGCTGTCCCTACTCCCAAGCTGGTTCAGCAGCCAAAGCACCAGCTGTCCCCACAACATGGTCCTGTCCCCACAGCCGTTCCAGGGGCTAACCCCCCGGCTGTCCCCTCTCCCTGTCTGTCCGGTGCCGCCGGGCCGAGCAGAGCCGTGCCGGCCCGCCCGCACTCACTTCTTCATTATGTCGATCTCGTGACACCAGCGGTCCTTGTTCTTGACGCTGAGCTCCAGCCGGCACGACTTGATGGCCACGCGGTCGCCCGAGTCCTGCGGGACACAGCGCCGTCAGCCGCCCCGGCCCGGCCGTGCCCTCCCCGCCGCCCGGCCCGGCCCCACCTGGTGCTGGTACAGGCACACGTTGCCGAAGCCGCCGGTGCCCAGGCGGTCGCGCATCTCCCAGGGCCCGCAGCCGCCGGCCGGGTGCCC
>VXBI01004076.1:1185973-1216660 GCA_013397375.1 Toxostoma redivivum
CTCCACGTAGAAGTACGGCGTCCCCGGCTGAGCCACCTGCGCGTTGGGAATCACAGAACCACAGAATCAGTTCGGCTGCAAAGCACCTCCGAGACCACCAAGTCCAACATATGACCAATAGCACCTTGTTAACTACAGCACGCACTGAATGCCACGTCCAGTCTGTACCTTAAACACCTCCAGGGCTGCTGACTACACCACCTCCCTGGGCAGCCCCTTCCAATGCCTAAACAACCTTCCTGTGCATAAAGGTGGGAAGAGACATTGGCTCTGAGAACAGCTACCAGGTGAGAGGCAGACCCTCTTCTCAGCTGTCCCCATGCCATGGTCCTCTCTCCTGGGGGAAAACTTGGAAAAATAACCCACAAACTGCTTGAAGTCAGTGCCTAACCTCAACCAACACCTTCCATGGAAGGAAGGAGCAGTGGGTCACTCACTTCCTGCTGGGATCACCTATGATATTTTGTGGTTTAATTCTGTCGTGACTAAATGAGAACCAGGCAGGTCTGGTCATTCCTAACCTCATCTAGGTCACCCCAGCCTAGTACAGCACATTTCTGGAGGAATAAGCCACGCTCACATTTCTCAGCCGAGAAATCATCTGTTGGTCATGGGAACTTCACCCAGAGCAGAACACCTCTGACACATCCCTAAATCAAGTCCATGAGGTTCTGCCTCCAACAGCTTAACCCCACCCCACAGAGTGACCTCAGAGGGGAACAGCAGCTTAGGCAAGACGGAGGGGAAGCGAAGAGGTGAAATGTGGCCCCATACTTGCGCGATATCCGAGTGCTCTGGGATTTCTAGCAGTTCAATGTGCTGTTCCTGTGCTTGTGTAATAAAGGCCTCCTTGATGTCCTCAGAAGTACAGAGGTCCAGCGGGACAGGAATCACCTGAAGAAGGAGGACATTTCCATAAAAGACAAGACAATCCATTTGCAGAAAGCTATCAGTCCATCACTGGAGCTCATGGGCTCCTCAGTACAGCTCAGCCTCATCACACAAGACAGGTGAGCACCCATCTCTACAGGCTTAAACTTATGAGACATTTTTTTCCTGTAGGAGGTGGACAGAGAACTGAAAACTCAAAGCTTGAAAGTTCTCAGCACAGCCACCTCCTTTCTTATCTTTGTGGTAGTTCTGCTACAGCTCTGATACACTTACAGACCTGCCACATACAGCAACTACCACGATAAACTCTGAAGTTACTCTTTTAATTCATTTGGAGTTTATATTCAAGTTTATGTTTTCCCACAGTGACACCCAAACCATACCTGTAGCTGCAGATGCTGACTCCTATAGTTTCTTTCAAATAGGACGTATCTCTTTCCCTTGCTTCTGAAAAATTCCTTTAGGGCAGCCTTGTACTTGGTCACTTCTTCCAGCACCTCTGAAGACAAGTCCACCACTGATTGATAGTGCCCAATTGGCAAAATCAGGACGTGGTCAGGTGACAATCCCCCTTTGGCCAGGGCAAGGTAGCACTAGAGTGAAACAACACACACCAGTTACTCACTGTGCTGTAGGAATTTACTCTCTGACTACTCATTCTGAGTAGCCCCCAGCCTCAGGAACAGGAGAGTCTTCTATGCTGCTTATTAGGGATTGTTTATTAGCCATGTCATTTGAATTTATTTTTATATTGAATTTAATAATCACTAGAGGAATGAGAAAGAGACAAAGGGACTGCCAAAGGGACCAAAAAATTATCTTTTGAATGCCAGAGAATGCCTTGTCTGCAGAGAAGCTGCTGAGTGAACTTCACCACTGAGACAGGAATTTCTTATTCTGACACAAAAATACACTTAAAAATTTAAACTAAGACCATGGACAAACCTGTCCTGGTAAGTGGATTATGCTATACAGGAGCAGTAACTTTAAGCAAAGTGCATAAAACAATGATGGACTGAGCTTCAAAGTCAACATCTCGAAGTACATCTTGGAGATACCTTCTTTTTCATCTCTATAGAACAAAAATGTAACCAGCCATCCCAGAGAGACCTGGCATTGGTGCATCCTGCTGCCAAAACAGGTTCTAGTTCGCTTCCAGCTGGAAAGGTTTTGCCAGATGGTAAGAGAGGGCTGGCACAGCAAAAAGGATTTTGGCACTGGAATCCAGCTCTGATGCTGGTGCAAAATTGGACCATGCTTCACTTTTTAAGAGTTTATGTGTTTGCAGAGGAGATGCAAAGAAACTGAAAGCAAAGAGCCAGCTGCAAATAAACTTTGTTTGTCCTAAATTTAAAATTGGAGATTGGTATTTTGTGTTGCCATGCCTTAGTGTGATTCTGACCTAGTAAAGCCCTTGCTGCAGATACTTACATGTGTGCCAATACTGACAACCAAGTGCTTCTCCACCTCTGGGCTGGCTAGGCAGAACCAGCAAGGGCCTGTGGGCTGAGCTTTGTTGGGAAAGAAAAAAAAGGATTACCAAAAGTCAGAATACAGACAATCTGGTAGTTTCCAGCCACCCTTCCCAGTTCATAAAGTGCTGAAGGCATCAGAAGAACACAGCTCTGGCCACAGAATACCCAACAAGAAAAGAGGAAGTGGCAGTCACACCCTGCCATCATCCTGGAATGCTATAACTTAATGAAAGAGGAGTTTAGTAGCTCCAGGAATCAGTAGTTGCAGCTCACTATTAAGAAAACATCAGCACATCTAAGCAAACAAATTAAAATGAGATAAAATTGCTGCATAGGTAAAGACAAGGGCAGATACTGTCAAACACACTTGTCAATTCTGGCCTATCCATCACAACCAAAACACCTGGATTCACATCCAAACTGTGACACCTGAGCTGAGCTTTTTGTAAGTGCCATGTCTAGCTCAGAGGGTAAATGCCATCAGCCCAACCACAACTACCACGGACCCAAAGAGCTTTGAAACTACGCTCTTGACCCTTCTTTCACCTGCTGAAGCCTATCTTCCCCTGGAAACAAGGGACCCTTCATCCCCCTGCATTCCCCCAGCAGCTGGCAGTGACAGAGCTCTCTGGCCAGCTGACACCTACAGCTCAACAGCTTGAGGAACAACTTGGAATGATGTGGTCCATCAATGCCTCGAGGAAGAGCTCAGAAAAAAAGCATCCTCGCACTTACGGGGTTTCTTCGCTTGCTTAGGTTGGGAGTCCCCTCTCTCCTTCCCATCTGAGGGACGTTTCTTTCCCTGATGCTTGTTCAAGTCAAAGAAAAACTGACAAGCTGGTTCTTCCTGTTAAGGAAATGAAAAGTGAACAGGATGTTCAGTTTGAACTGTATCACGGAAAGTGACAGGATATACAAGAATCTGATCTTTCCTGAAGAGCTGTGAACCACTTTTGAAAAGCAGCAATACCACAGAATCTCTGAGGCTGGAAAAGCCCTCCCAGCCCATGGGGTCCAGTGTGTTCCCAATGCCTACCTTGTCCCCAGCCCAGAGCACTGAGTGCCACCTCCAGCCCTTCCTTGGACACCTCCAGGGATGGGCACTCCAAACCTCCCTGGGCAGCCCCTGCCAAGGCCTGAGCACCCTTTCCAGGAAGAAATGTTTCTGAATATCCTGGAACAGAATGACCTGTTCTCCTAGTAATGCAGCCAACTTTGCCTGCTTCAGTCAGGGAAAAACTTCTGGGAGAGCTGCCCCAAATCATTATGCTCTCCTATTCAGCCTTATGCTGAAAAATCAGAATTGCCTGATTTTAGGATTATTCAAATCTTTTCGTTTGCCAGCCAGTGCCAAAAGAATGGCTTCATTTCTTAGAGATGTTAACCTGTCACAGACTCACCAGAGGTTGAAAACATTTGACTGAGTTATCCCATACAACCAAATGCCATTAGAAGGCTTTAATGCTGAAGAGGAAAACCTGTCCCTATCTTTCTTACATTACTCCTTTCAGAAGTGAAAGGCCACAATAAGGTCCCCCTGGAGCCTTCCCTTCTCCAGGCTGAACGCCCTCAGCTCCCCCAGCCTCACTCCACAGCAGTTTTGGATAGAAACATCCCAAAGGGAAAGCCAAGCAGTGTTGTGAGCACAGAGAGTGAACCAGGAATGCACATGTGGAGGAGCACAGGGCAGTACCTCTGCAGAGGCTTTGCTCTTGGGAGCCTCCTTTTTCAATTTCCGGTAGGGATTTTCAGTGACGTCCTGGGGCTGCTTCACCAGCTCTGCGGGGTCCATTGAGCTCATGGGCACGATGCTGAAGGCATAGAGGTACTGCAACAAAAACAGGGGCTCAGGGGCAAGCAGCTCCTGCCATGGCTGCACCTCTGAGGAGATCACTTACAAACCAAGACACCCCAGAACAGCTCCACACCACTCAGCACATCAGTGTTTGTGCCAAGGCAGGGCATGGAAAAACACACCCCCTGTGCCAGTGTCCTAGCCAGGAGTTTGTGGAATGCATCCTTGATCCCTGCCTGTTTCCAGGCCTTCTTTCTGGCCTTTTTTGTTACCAGGCCTCGATCCTCTGCATCCTTAACTACCAACCAATATTCTGTAACTTTCATATGGGGAGAAGAGAAACAAGTTGAAAACCTCACGTCAGAAGTTCGTTATTTTCAGTGGTTTGTACTTCAGAACAACGTGCAGCCCTTGCCCTTCTGACATAACAGGCAGGTGCTACCTATTTCTCAAGTGAGACAGATACCTCCACTTCAGCCAAGCTTTTAAGTGCCTGATGTCATCCTCTAACTGGTGTCACTGCTCTATTATTGTACTTGAGAAAAGAAGAAAGACTCAGGGCTGTCAGTACCTTTTTCTTGCTTGTATTGCCAACATCAGCAAGTGCAATAAACCTGGTCACGTGCTGTGGGGTCTCCTGTAGCACCATGTGATTCCTGTAAGGAAGCAAAACCGGGCTGTACTGGCACATAAAGTATTGAAAGGACAGTGGGAGAACCCCTGTCTGTCATGAAGATATTCAGACAGCACACTGATCCTCCTGTGTTCCTCAAAACCTGAACCCTTACTTGAAAATAAAAGAGATTTCACATGATTTTACAAACCTGTAGGGAAGTCTTTCATAATAGGCCTTCTCCAGGGCAGCAAAATGGTATCTTGGTTTGAGACTGGCAGCTAGATCTGATACTAACTTGGAGCCACATTTCTTGGTATCTATTTCTCCCTACAAAACACAAATCAAGCTTTATTTAAACCTCTCAAAGAGCAGGGAAAATAAAGGTTTAATATACTTCTCCATACACCCAAATGAGTACATTCCCAGAAAATTAATGCCAAGTGAAGTCAAACATAGAATGACATATTAAACAACCACAGAGAATGCCCATGGGAACTTCTGAGATCTGAGTTTTCATTTCAAGCCAGAAAATCCCCACGAATTGTTTCTCTACAATCCCCAAGCAGCAGGGTTGGTTATTATGCTGTGAGAGAAGGTTCCTCAGGCATTTAAACTGAGGATTGTATCTCTTTTTGGATGTTGGAATAAAGTGAGAGGAAGCAAAAAATGTTCTTTTGCCATATGTGTGGCCTTGATGTCCAGACAGGTTTCAAAATCACTTCTGCTGAAGAACATTAACACAACAAAATTTGACACAAATGAAACAACATCCTCAAAATCCAGACTGAGGATGAACCAGACTGATACTTAAGGAAATAGACAAAAACCACTCAAAAATGGCAGGTGTTGCTGTAGGGGTGAGCACGACACACAAAAGATACACTATACTTCAGAAGGCCAATACCCATTTATTACAACTTTGCACCATCTATTCTTCCCAGGATCTTTCTAAAGATACTTTCCACAGCTGTGGGGTTTTTTCCCTAGTTATTTTCTTTTCTCCTTTCTCTCCTCTTGGTCTCCATACCAACAGCCTTGGTCAGAAAATACTTCTTAAAACAATCTCCATTAATTAACCCTCTCTAGCCCACAGGCCAGCTGTGGGTCCTACTATAGGCAGGGACAGATAAAATGCCCAGAAGTCTCACAAATCCCCCTCCCTTCAGTCCTTCTTCTCTGAAGAACCAGAACATCTGCTTTCCCTGTTTTCACTCCCAGCTTTCTCAAGCACTCAGAGAGGGTGAACTGCCAGAGCAAGCAGAAAGGTAACCCTCTGTGAAACCCCGGGAACAGAACACTCACCGCACTGTTGGCGAAAGTCCCCACGTCTCTGGGCCATGGGGATGTCAGCAATATATCCACACCCCTGAAGTTTGGGGTTGACAGCAGAGACATTTTCAGCTCAGCCACGTCCTTGGCGCTGAAGCTGTGGGCGGGCGCCGGCTGCTGCTCCGCCTCGGTGCCACTCAGGTACGCGATCTGCAGCCCCGAGCAGCTGCTGTACACACCCCTGCGGCCTGCAGCAACACACACACATACCCTGAGCTGCAAGCAGGGCAGGGAATACCCTGGGACAGGGCAGCAGCAGCCCTGACTTGCTCTCACTACAGCCATCCTCATAGGCAGCTCATTTTCTGTGCCCGCGGCAATGGCATCGCTTGGTGCCACAGCTCAAACCCAACTCTGCCCAAAGCAGAGCTCTTCAGACAAGCCCCAGTCTTCTCCCTCCTCCCTGCCACATTGCTTCCCAAAAACTCATCCACAGCAACATGAAGTCTCAGCAAAAAAAGCCAAATGCCTCTACTTTGTTATAATTTTGGCCTGGTGGCAATTCTGGAAAGAAACTGGTTTTTCCTTTGAGCTTTGCTACACTCCGCTTGTTACCTCTGCTACTCCAGTACAGCCACGCAGCAAAATCATATTCAAACCTTCTCCTATAGACAGGCATGCTCTGTAGAGCATTCCCTCAAAGAACAGGCTCTTGCAACCACTATTCCTTCTGGTCAGCAAGTTCAGTATCAGAGAAATGAAAGAAAAAACAAATAAAGAAAGCAGTGGTTTCCTTCACATTTTACGCAGATTGTACCAACATCAAGTTCAACTCCAGTTTGAATCACAGGATAAAAAATGCCACTTAAGACTCCCAGAAAAAGGAAGGTGTTAAAGTGGGGAGATAAGAGAACGTTCATGAAAGCCCCAGCAGGCAAAGGCAGCTTCCTGAACCCAAATCTCCTCCAGCCTTACCCAGGTAAGTGATGTTCTCAGCTAACTCACAGCCGCTGACGTCTGGGAAATAGCTTAGACTGTCCTGGTTGTTAGCACCAAGCACATAGGTTGGGATTGGAGCTGAGGGAGAAAACCTCGTGCATTATTTGAGCTTTAATTCCAGTGCACCAGCCCCAGCCCACATTGCCCAGGAATCACAGCAGGAAACCCCATCCAATCAGACCCTCCATCAGACTTTGGGAGCAATGAACACGGGACAAGAAACCATGCTGCAGAATGAGTCCCCAGCCTGGCACTCCCACAGCTTGTGTAAGATTAGATCCAAAATGATGCACAGACCTAAAGCCAGGGGTGTTCCAAACAAGCCCATCTTTCCTTCCTGCGTGGGGTTTCCCTGCTGCAGTGTAACTGCTTTAACATAACAGCGCTCAGCCGTGGCTCCTGAATTCAAAGGTGGGCTGTGAAGCAGTGCCAGCCCCCCGGGTGATACCACCCTCCTTCCTTACCTTTCTTGGCTCCTGAGCGGTACTCGGCCCATTCTGCCTCAGAAGTAGAGCCAAAGAAATTCCCGACACACAAAAGCATCTAAAAACACCGGATAAAGATGGAGTTGCCATTTCACCATAGACAGAACACACACAAAGGCTTTGCCTGCACCACTTCAGCAGCATTCGGTTTGCTGAAGCAGAGATTCCTCTGTGTTTATCTGTGTCAAACGCAACGGGTTTAAAAGGACAGGCAGCTGCTCTCCCGCCTTCTGTGCACAGATCACGGCTCCTCCCAGTCATTTGGTGTTGGACAGGGAGGGCTGAGGGGCTGCAAAGCCCTTCTCATACCGAGCAGAAAGAGGAGGGTCGCTGCCGCGGAGGGACGGGACAGCAACACCCATCCAAGCACCGCCGGCACATCTCCCGCACAGGAACCCCACCATGGGCCAGCTCCAGCCTTGTCCGTCTCGGGACAAAAATGGGAACCCCGCGGGAACGGCACCACGTCCAACTTTCCCCCACAAGCCCCATAAGCCTTACGTCGAAGCGGCCGCTTTTGGCCTGGATGGCGCGGACCCGCCCGAAGATCGCCTCCAGCCGCCCCTCCACGTCGCCGCACGCCAGCCTGCGAGACACCGCGAGGTAAGAGCGGCCGAAACGGCAAGGTGAGGTCCAGGTCCGGCCCCGGCCCCACCGCAAACTCAGCAGGCCCTACCCCTATCCCATGTCCTGTCACGTCCCCTGCACCGTGTCCCACCCCGTCCTCGTCCCGTCCCACTCACACGCGCAGCGGTGCCGCCGCCATCGCGAAGATGCTCGACCCGAACCTCCCGCCACTTCCGAGTGCGCCGCCCAAAGCGCTCCGCCACTTCCGGTTGCGCCGCTCAAAGCGCTCCGCCGGTTGCAGGGTGGGCAGTGCCCAAAGCCTGACACAACGAGCTGGAATCGCCGGGAACTTTAAATCCCGGTGTCCACAGGAATCGCGGATAATCCCTGTGCGTGTTGTCTTTATCCTGGTGTGTTAGCGCTCCAGTCAGTGTTGGCACTAATTTGGAAAACCCGTGAAGAAGTAGAAGAGATGATCGGGTAAGACAGGGGTCATTGTGTCATAAGTGACTGAAATAATCAATGCAGGTGACTATTTACACCGATGAATTATTATGTTAATTATAAATGTTGATGTATGTAAATACTATATTCGATATATATTTATAAATTATTACGCTGAGCTGTACCAAAACAAACAATCAAACTGTAAACGCCAGTCAAGCTCTCCAGTATTTAACAGCTTTTATATTTTGTTATAATAATGCCTTATAAATAAACAATACTTTACAAATAGCTTTTATAGGAGATTTTTTAATTAAATGTTTATATATTTTTATTAAGGTTTACAATGTTGCCATCTGAATTCTGTAACCAAGAGCTGAAATCTGAGTTGATGCTGTTGGGGTTTGTTCCTTCTGTGGTATTGGGACTGAACTGTTCCATATTTCAACAACAGGCACAAGAAATGTAAAGTAATAATTTCTAGTTTCTGGCCTGAATAAACCACACAATAATCATGGAATAGTTTGGGTGGGAAGGGACCTTAAAGCCCATCCAGTTCCACCCCCTGCCATAGGCAGGAACACCTTCCACTATCCCGGGTTGCTCCAAGCCCTGTCCAGCCTGGCCTTGGACACTTCCAGGGATCCAGGGGCAGCCATAGCTTCTCTGGGCACCCTGTGCCAGGGCCTCATCCCTCCCAAAAGCCAGCAAAACTGGCTGTTTGCCGGCGGGAAGTGGGAAGCCGAGGAGTAGTCCCTTTATTTTATTTTATTGACGGTAACTGGACCAACGCGCACGCACTCGCGCTCACCGGCGGCTCCAGCGCGTCCCAGAGGCCCCAACGGGGCCGGGGGTGCGCCNCACCCCGCCCCAGAGGCCCCCACCGGGGCGGGGGGTGCGCCCCGCTCCTGCCTCGTTCCCGGCCCGATCCCATCAACTCCAGCAGGTCATGGACACCACCCGACGAAGAGCACCCTGCTATCCCGAGCTCTCCAAAAGGCGGAGACACGGCTACCCCTCAGCTTCCCTCCAACATGGCCAGTCCCCCACCTCCCTTCAGAGGCGCCGCGGCCGCATCGTCACCGCCTCCCCTAAGCAGCGGCACCGCCCCTCAGCCCCCCGCCTTCCCTCAGCGGCACCGCCCCTCAGCCTCCCCTCATCAAAGCGGTTCCTTCACCACCTCCTTTCAGTACCGCCGCCCTTCAGCCTCTCCTCATCTTGGTTGCTCCTCCACCTCCTCCCCTCACCATGGCTGCTGTTCTACCACCTCCCCTCAGCGGCGGACCGCCTCAGCCTTCCGCCATCATGGCGGCCTCCCCTCAGCATCGGCACCGCCCCTCAGCTTCCCCCGCGGGCTCTTCCCGCCCGGCGCAGCCGCGGAGCCGCAGCCCGGGCGCGGGGCGGGCGGGAGCGGTGTTTCGGTGTCGCGGTGTCGCTGCCGGCGCGGGAGGATGTCGCTGCCGCAGCAGTGCGAGGCCGCGTTCGGCACCGCGGACCTGTACGGCGTGCTGGGCGTGCGGCGCGGCGCGTCCGCGCAGGAGATCCGCCGCGGCTACCACCGCGCCTCGCTGCGCCTGCACCCCGACCGCGTCCCTCCCAAGGAGAAGGAGGAGGCCACACGCCGCTTCCAGGTGAGGAGTGACGGAGGGAGTGAGGGGGGCCATGGCGGCCACGAGTGAGACCGACCCACCGCCCCCGAGTGAGCAACCCGCCCAGTGACCGACCCTCTGCCCCACAAGTGACTGGCCCTCTGCCCCCCGAGTGACTGATCCATTGTCCCCCAAGGGACTGAACCCTGAGCGATCACCCCATTGACCATGCCCCGGGTGACCAACCCCGACCCTGCCTGCCCAACCCAGTGCCCCCTAGGTGACCGCTCCCCGAGTGACCGCTCCCCGAGTGACCTCCCGGCCACCCCTGCATCCCCTTGCAGATCCTGGGCAAGGTGTACGCCGTGCTGAGCGATGAGAAGCAGCGTGAAGTGTACGATGAGACGGGCATGGTGGACGAGGAGGCCGAGGCGCTGCAGGACGGGCGGGACTGGCTGGAGTACTGGCACCTGCTCTTCAAGGTGAGAGTGGGATGGGGCTGGGAGACACAAGAACCCTGCGTTGTTCAGTTTTATGTGTTTTCTCTTGAATGCTCCTGGTGAGTAAGTCTTGTAATTCACAAAGCATCGCCTCTTTGCTCCAGGTCACCGTGAAAGACATCGAAGACTTCCAGAAGAGCTACAAAAACTCGGAGGAAGAGCTGGCTGATGTGAAGGCAGCGTACATGAATTTCAAGGGTGACATGGATCGGATCATGGAGTCTGTGATGTGTGCAGACTACACAGATGAACCCAGGATACGGGAAATGATCGAGCAAGCCATCAAGTCCGGGGAGCTCCCATCCTACAAGGCTTTTGTAAAGGAGTCAGAGAAGAAGATGATGTCCAGAAGAAGGCGGGTAGGTTGCAGCAATCGATCACCATAACTTTTTTCCCTTGTCAGAAGTAAGTGGCGCTGTTCCCGAGACGTTTGTCACAGGATTGCTGAGTTACACACCTTGCTGTTCACATCTGGTCACCTGTGGTCATCACCTCCCCCCACCCCAAATCACTGTGAAAGGCTTTTCTACTTCTTTATTTCCTTATTATACACAATGGCTTAGTACAGTTTAGCGTGTCCCTGCATTTATCTACAAAGCTGTGAGTTGCTGGAGTTAACAAAAACAAGTGGTGAAAATACATTTGGGTTGACTTCTGGCAAGTGTGAAACTGCTCTGGCCTAAATGGACTCTTCTGTACTTTTGGACAATTTGTAGCATGTTATATGCACATCACAGTAATCTTTAATGTAGTAACTACCAAGACCAAAAAAAAAAAAAAAAGGGTGTGGGAAGAGGGGCAGGAGCAAACATCTGTGAAAGAGCAGAAAAACTTCCTGCTCTGCTAAATGGTGGAACCAGAATGGGCTTTCCTTGCCTGGTTCCTTATCTGTGGCCAAACTTGGAAACCCTTTGCACTTCCCTGCAGCCGTTTGTACACAGATGCCCAAAAAAGCATTTGGTAACTCCTGTAAGACTTGGTCAGATAACATGCAAAATACTTCTTTAAAAAAACTTTGTTTGCTCTTTTAGGCAGAAAAAGAAGCTAAAGAGGCAAAAAAGACTAAGGATGAACTGGGCCTTGGTGGAGAAAGTGACTTGCAGGCGCTGATTAAAGTAAGGCTTCTTCTGTTTGTTGCAGATAACTTTGTTACTGGCTTATAATTGTGTTTTCCCTGAGCATCTTTGATTTTGGATCCTTGCAACTCTTCTGAATTCCTGAGGCTAAAACCTGGCCTTAATGTTAACTATGTGCTTTAATTTAATTAGAATCAGAGTATAGTATAGATTTTATTACCCGTGTCTTTTTAAAAATTTACAAGAGTTAAATATTTGGGATACTTAAGCAGTAACTTCTAGTTTTAGGCAGTTTAACAGGGAGTTTTAATGATGATACTAAACTTTCTGTAGTTTGTACTCACTGTTTAATATAGTTTAATATTTTGTGTAGCTATGAAACTTCAATAGGATAACCTGTATTGGGAGGTTACAAAAGGTTTGAGTTTGATTGATTGGTGCTCTTTTCCCCCTCCCCAGAGCCGAAGCAGAGATCGAGAAAAGGAAATGGATAATTTTTTTGCCCAGCTGGAAGCAAAGTACGGGAACGGTGCTAAGAAAGGAGGAAAGAAGACCTCAGCCAAGAAAAGAAAGGCAGAAGGGACAGCGTAGACTGAAATACCAGGTTTCACTCTGTATGGAAATGTGGATTTGGGAGAATTTTGGGTGTTTTCTGGGCTCTTATTTTGGACTGTGTGCATTGACTGGCTGTAAGTGGGAAACATGACTCGGAATGCGTGCTGAACAATGAAGACAAGGCATTCCTGTGCTACTGTCTTCAACCCTTTGGGTGCTCACACACTTCTTCTGTAATAAACCTCCTGCTATTTTTAAAGGTCTTTGCACATCAGCTCAACAGGTGTTTTTCAGATATTCCAGTAGTTTTATAAAGATAGTTTGGAAAATTGCAGATTTAATAAACAAGAAGGTGGGATTTTTTTCAGAGTTTTGCTTCTCCAGTTCTCTTTATGTTTTCTAAATAAGCTATTTAAAACAAGCCAATTGTGTTGATTCTTCTGATTTCAGTCAAATAAATCCTGCACACTTCCAGGGAGGATCATTTTTCAAAGCCATAGGAGTCTCGAGGTGAACACTTTGGGAGTTGAAGGCCCTCACAGCTTCAACAACAGCTCCTGGGGGGAAGCCAGAGGTAGATGGTCTCTCTGTTCCCTTTTACTTGTCTGCTCTCAAAAATAACCCTGATTCTGAGAAAGTAGAGTATATCATTGTGTTTTCTAACACGGGGCTTGAAGATTACTTTTATTACACAAAATAAATAACAGTGCAGAAGTAGTCCCTGGTGTCTGCCATCTGTACAGAAAACAAAAATTGCCTCAGGAGGCAACTGCATTACAAAAAAACAAAAATGGCCTTAGGAGGCAACTGCATTTTTTTTAAACCCACTGACTCCTCTAGACTGTAAAACACTACATTATGTTAACAGAATCTATTAAAGTTTATTTGTCTGCTTTTGTAACTGCTGTGCTACAGAAAACTCACTTGGTCCCTGAGGAATAGCATGGATACAAATGGGATGCTTATCTGCACTTTGCCTGACATAACTGACACACTGCACAGTGTTCCAGAAGAGAAATTGTATTTTGAGATGGTTTAGTGAGTAGAGGTCTCTAGTGAGCATCAGCTTCTCTCTCTGAAAACTTAAGAGGGATAAATTGAGCTCAGAGGGGTGTTTTTTGTTGTTTTTTTGTTTTGGTTTGGTTTTTTAACTTCTGGAAATGCAAAGGCAGGTTAACCCAGTTATATTTGCATAGTTCCCTGTTTTTGATTAAAGCATGCTTGGATCAACTGGACTTGTGAGCTTTAGTATTGATGAAAAATTATTAGCTGGTCTGGAGTGGGGAAATAGGGGAGCCACTTCATAAAGAACACTAACGATGTTTTTTTCTATTGTGAACTGTAATTTGAAGAAAAATAAGAAAATATAGGAAAACAGTGCTCTTTAGTTGGACTAGAAAGGAACAACTGTTTTCGTGGAGTGTCCTAACTTTGTTTAAATACAGCCAGTGGTTACTTCAGCTTGTTTTTACATCTCAGTCTTGCACTTACTGTTTGGGAGTAAGACCTTCAACTAATCTCTTATTTTGAGAAGCCTGTACTTGATGGTTTTGTCTTATCTGGAGCCACAAGGTCAATTCCAGCAAATGCCTCTGTTAGGTCTGTCACACAGGCAGACACAGCTCCTCAAAGCTCCACAGCATCAGTGGCTTTTTGAACTCTACCTTGGAGTGAAGAAATCCTGTGTAATTATTAGGTGTCTTTACAAAGGGACACTGAGCTATTCTGTGAAATTACCATGAAATGTCTCACCAGGAGGATTTTATTTTGGGTATTGTCTGAAACTACTTGTAGTAAGAAGTTTCTTTTTGCCTGTTCAACCTTCTTCAGTCATTGAGGAAGAGGTAAAAGGTTTTATTATAACTCAAGAAGAGGCAGTGGTGTGCTGCCCTTGGGAGCTGCCAGGTCACCTGCTCTGCTGCCTTGGTTCTACACACCTGTGGTCATACCTGCTGCAGCTACCACAGCATTCATCACTTGCCTAAGCTAAGTGCTTGCTATTGCCAGTACAATATTGCTTTAAACACATTTAAACATATAAATACACTTCTTGAAAAATGTAAATCACTATGGCTGTGGAAGGCCAGGCTAACCTTCCCAAGGGAAAAATGAGCAGGTCCTGCAGTACCTGCAGCCTGTAAGGACATGAACCTTTCACCAGCCTCATGGATAACAGCACGGACTGAGAGTGTTTGCTGGGTTTCCTAGGAGTTGGGCTTCACTGGAATGTATTCACCCTTCCACTGGAGCATCACTTTCTCTACTGGCAGGAAATGGAATGTGTAAGTGCACCCCTTCTAATCTTTGGCAGCTGCTGCTTAGATATATATATATATAAAAATAACTATCTGTAAGGAAGGGTGTTTGGAAACTCCATGTAAACAACGTTGACCTTGCTGGGAAGGAGAGGTGGTTCATGACTCTCTGGAGAGGGATGGATGGGTGGATGCTTCTCCATGGCATGTCAGTGCTTCTGTTTGCTTTTGGTGCCTGATCCACTTCGACCATGGGCTTTCACAGAGCCACGTAGTGGAAGACCTGACAAACGAGATTGTGGACAGCCTCAAGACTTTGGGAAGGAATTACAGCTAAGTATCAAATACATCTCCTCCAGCCTAAACCTAAAATGTATTTTTATTCTAAGACATGGCTATCAACTGCATTATTCATAAATTCCAAAAAAGGCAAAGCTTATGTTTGCCAAGTTGCTGCATTGCAGGGAGCAGCAGCATTCCTTGATGTTTCACTAAGTATTTGTGTCTACAAAGCTTCTCTGATATTTTAAATTGTTTTTGTCAATACAGCAGTCATAAAACTCATCTTGCATTTTTTTTTGGGGGGGGGGGATGGGACAGATTCTTATTTTAATTTCAGTAGGAACCACTCCTTGTTTGTTTAAAAACAAATTACTTCAGTTTTACTGACTTTGTTAACCTCAAGTTACTATTTCTACTTAAGCTGACAACTCCTGCTTTGAAAACTTGGAGATTGAGAGGCACTGGGGCTGATGACATTAAACTTCTTTACTTGATTTAAATATTTGGTGGTAATAAAAACAAACCCAACAAAATGCACCCAACTATACCTGGAGTAGAGTAGGACATAGCAAGGATAACATCTTTGTAAATGGCAAATTAAAGACATTAATGGAACTTTGAAAAACTTACCCAGTGGAAATTATCTGTAGGAATGTACCCCTGTAGGAAATGCATCTCTGTCCCAAAAGCCTCCTTTGATTGATCATACTAAACCCTGTGACTGATGAGCATACCTGAACTGGTGGATCCTCTCCTTGTCCAGGATTGATTACTATAATCAATAACAGTGCAAGAACGACGGCGCTGGGAATGGGGCTGGAAAAACAAGTTATTTCTGTTTGCATGAAAAGCAGTATTATAATACAACTACAAACTGCTCAAACACAGGTATTTGGTAATGAGTTAGATGTTGTAAAGGGGTCTAAGGTAAGTTTTAAAGAAAGGTCAAATCAACTTTAGAAGTAGAAAATTCACTTTTCTAACACTTATTTAGAATGATCTCTAGGCCAGTTAGATGCAGTCTTTCCATTTCAGCAAATTGTGCTTTTCCAAAGCAGATTTTATAACTGCTGAGAGTCCAGGATGTTGAAATTATACCCAGAAACCAATCGAGTAGCTCTTTAAAAGCTGTGCTGAAATTACAGCTTTCAAAGCTTAGATAAAAATACATCGTTAGATACAAGAAGGTAGCAGTAGAGTTGGAGTTTCAATAAATTAAATTAAGAGTATTTGATACTGAAACAGACTGGACATTGATTAATGTTAATTTGCAAAGCACCCTTTTCAGTAATTAAGGATGATCTGGTGTAATTAGCTATGCTTTACCAAGGATGTGCTGGTTGTGTTAGGCCTGGAGAAGGGATCAGGTAAGCGCAGCTGCTCCTGGAGTTGCTGAGTGTCTTCTTGTGTCATGACACTGTAAGCACAGCTCGAGTTCCCTCGAGGTTTCTGCAAGGAGAAATAAGAGAGTTACAGCTTTTTTTTTAGTGCAGCAATACATTGAAAATAATTAACCCAGGATTTCAAGCTAATTTTCCAAGTGAATAATTTTATACCTTGTTATGAGGAGGGAAACATTCAATTGGCATTAAGTGAGAACTAAGCATGCAAGTGTGGGTGATGCTGTTACTCAAAACTGGTAACATTTTTCGTGCATCTATTTGACCTGTCACAAAACAAATAAATCTGAACTCTTGGGCTGGGTAATTTGACCAGCAGTGATAACAACTTTAGATTATTCAGTAATAAAATTAGATTCTTGTTACCGTTTGCCTGTGGGGTCCTGTGGTGCTCCCATGCTCTGCCACGGTGGTGGTGGCAATGGGTGGCAGGGGGTGATTTCTGTTTAGCAGCAATGGGGAAGGTGAGGTCAGCTGCTCCTGTGTAGTCAGGCTGGAATGCACCAGTAAGAACAGAAAAAATACACAGTTAGTATATTTGGCAGGTGGAAATATATTGTCAGTTTCTTTGGCCTTCTGGAGTTGACTGTTCTTTAAGAATATCTTAGAAAAGCTTCAAACCATAATCTGCATGTGAAAAAAGACTCCTAGTGCTCTCTACTTATATTTAAAAATACATTTTAATAAAGCAGAGATGTCAGTATTTCTTAGGTTGACTGGAGCCTGAGGAAAGGGAACAGAAACATAAAATATTGGAAGGAGAAACACCAGTTATGAAGGGACAAGGAATAAGTCTCTAAAGTAAACAACTAAAAGTAAACACCAATTTAGAACATGTGGAATAGACAGTTCTATAAAATCCTGCATTGTTTCCTGATACCCTGTGGTCCCTGTAAATGACTCCATTCAGTCAGGTCATTGTGCAAAATAAAAGTAAGATATTCTAGATGTGCTTGAGGGCTCACTAAGAGCCCTTTGGTCAGTCAGATAAAGGTTTGAACATCTTTATAGTCCAGTCTGGGCTAGGATAGCAACGTGCAGTATGGCCTCCAAAAACTGCAGACTTAAAAAATTATCTTGAAAATGGGCTGCAAAAAAAGACAGCCGTGTCGAGGAAGAGGTGGTGGTCACTTTGCTTGCAGACAGTCTGAGGTCTATTCCTCGTGTGCAAAACTACCTGGATATGGGAATGTATGTGACTGACTGCATCACAGCTGGCAGCACACTGGATGTCAGCTTTAACAACTCAGCTTTCTCAGGGCCGTTGTGCTTTCCTCACTCCAATAATCCATGTCCTCCCTACCCAGGGATGCTTTCCGTGCTCTCTGGCCCTGGTACCCTGCAGGGAGAGGCTGTTTTGGGACGTACAGGCGCCTGCAGGCGTCGTCCCCGGAGCGCGGGGTCCCGATGGGATGCAGGGTCCGTGGGAGAGGGTTCCTCCTCCTCGTGCAGCGGGTCAGGGATGAGGTGCTGAGCTCCAGGGGACGATTTGGCCACGCCCGGGTAGAGAGGAGGGAACTCGAACCTGGCCGTTTGTCATCCAGATCCCTAACAACAACAACAACAACAAATTACCGAAAGAGAGATGGTCAGCCTGACAACTGCTGTTACCAAAGTGCTCACCTACAGGTGCCTTTAATCATAAAATACGTGGGCAGAAATTATGTGTGTTGATTTTTAATATAACAATATCATTTTTCACAGAGGACAAACAAACAAAACAACCAAGCAGGAAAATAGCTAAGAATTGCTTTCTCCCGAGGTTTTGGGTTGAATCCCTCTCACTATGAGAGTGCTCTACTTTACTACAGGTGATCTGTAGTTCTTACAGTGTTTTCTCCACTACAGGCAGGTTCCTTTGGTGTAACTGGATCCCATGGATCACCATCAAGCCATTCAGGTTACGCTGAGAACCACTACTTGACCCTTGAGAGAGAGTTACCTGAAATTAAAAATAAAAAAGTAAATAAATTACTGTTTGGCAGAGACACACACATTTAAAGATGTTGTAAATAATTTTTTTTTGGGAGAAAAGTCATTAATTTCTTCCATGACATCCAGATATATACTCAGTTACATTATTTCCCCAGCTAGGGAATCTTAACATTTAATTTTTTTTTAACAATAGTGCTTAGAAAATGACCTAATACTTAATATTTCCCCAACTGACCAGCTCATTTGCTGATCTTCCAACAATGACTATAATCAGAAGCTTTACAAAAATAATTTTTAGTGTATATTGACATTTTATGTCAAGAACAGATCTGCAAAGTCCTTTTCTGAGATACAGACTGATATGGAAAAAAACATCATATTCCACCCACCATAACAAGAGCAAGTAGAAAATAGCAGAGCTTTAATCCCATACATACTTGAGGTGTTTTTCTCCTCTTTTTGCTTTTGTGGCCACCTCTGGGTTTTGGGCACTACACACACAGTAAGGAGACAAAAGGGACAGGCAAGGGGGAAGAAATAAAGGAGAAAGAAATAAAAATAAATAAGAAAGAAAAAGATGAATTAAAATGGAATAAACAGATAACACTTTGGGGCTCACCACTCTAGAAGCAGATAATCTAAAGCAGATTATACAGTTAAATTCAGTGTCTGAGAAAAAAAAAACATGATTTAGAACTGCAGAGATTTCTCCCTTCTTGCTGGATGAATTAACTATTAATGTGAAAATGGGATCCCACACACATACTCCTCAATCTCACTATTTAATTGAAACATTAAATTGTGGAAAGAACTACATCCTGAATCATGAGCCACCACATGGTTGTCATACACAGATATAAAATAGTGTTTCAAGGAAAAAAGTAGGAATTAAAACTTCCAACTGAGTAAAGAAAAAGTGAATAATAAAGTAAAAAAAAAAGGAAATAATAAATTAAGTGCCAGAAAGGCCAGCCAGCATTCACACGAAGTCTGAACTAGTTATTTACCTAAACACAACCAGTGTGTTTGCTGAGGTAACACTGAGATTCACCCCCACATAAAACAACAGCTGGCTAAAAATCCTTACCAGGTTTGATGTCACCGAGGGCATCTTCGTGTGTGGCACCTGAGGTAACAATGCAGGCAGAGGATCCAACTGCAAAGGGCTTCTGGCATCTGCTCGGAGTGTTTCTACTGTTATGATATTTTTCTCATCATCTGTGCAAAGCAACAGAGAATTCCTGTCCATATTGGCATTGCTAGTCATGGAGAGTGCTATGAATCAAATTTTTTTTAGAAAGAGTCCCCTTGGATGAGAAGCTCTGCTAAGTTTTTTGAAGAAGAGTTTCACGCTGTTAGCAAAATAACTTTTTCATTCCCACTGAAGAGATCATTCCCAAATACATCGCTCTCCCATGGCATCTTTGCAAAATTAGCTGAAATCCCCTTTTGAGCCTTCACTTTAACTGTGATCCTTACCAGAGGCTGACCCTTCCCAGTGCCTGCAGATCAATTCTTCCATGCAGACCAGGACTTCACTCCACACATCATCAAACACAAATGTGAGCACAGAATCCTTCATGCAGGAATAGGGAGAGACAGGAGGAAACCCCAATTTCCGTCTGCCAGAGGACAGTCCCATTTTCCTCTCGTGCAACTCCTCCTCCCTGTAAAAATATAAGTATTACCTGCACCAGAAACACATTGTGTCCTATATTTACTTTTATTTTCCCACTGACCTCATTGCTGCAGCAATGTCTCTCTAGCCTGGCAAAAACAAGAAACATAACAATTTTAATTTAATGGTCCACACAAATAAGTGGCTTTAATTATTAAAACCAATTAAGTAGTCAGAACTGACAGCACCCTTCAGAGTCCTTACCCAGGCCACATGTTCATACTGTAGGGCTGAATAATGTAAAGGAGTAAAAAGATAAAAGTAGTGGTAATTGTGTCTTGGCAAGCATAAAATCCACTCTAGTTCTTAAAACTACCATTGAAAAAAATCCAGGAATGTACAATTCCACCCGAAATGCCAGTACAAAACAGAAGCAGCACACTGCTGTTGCATAACTAACAGCAGTGAATTTGACATAGTATAAAAAATAAGTGGTGTTTAAACACGTATTATTAAATACACAGGCTCTTAGTTATGATGGCATGAATTATTCAAACCAAGCACAAAAATGGAGAGCCTGAAAAATAATCAAAAAATTCCTTAACATAATTTAGTGAAAGAAATTGTCCTAGGATATAGGCTGGGAAAATTCCCAGTGCCTGGGCAACCTCAAACCTTTGAAAGCCCTCTAGAGAAAAGATAAATAAATTATCAATAATAAATCA
Organism: Toxostoma redivivum; assembly: GCA_013397375.1. Classification (NCBI taxonomy): domain Eukaryota; kingdom Metazoa; phylum Chordata; class Aves; order Passeriformes; family Mimidae; genus Toxostoma; species Toxostoma redivivum. The sequence continues at coordinate 1,206,450 of VXBI01004076.1, forward strand.
AGTATGTGTATCTTAACTGCAGGAACCCCAGGACACTATTTTAATATTGAATACCTACACATCTCTGTGGTCAAATGCCAAGTATTCCTCCACTATGCCTTCAGAGAGAATGACTTCCTCTTCTCCTTCATCACTCTCTGAGGAACACAAGGTCTGAGGCTTGGAAGGGTTGGCCTTTTTACGAGCAGGAGCAACAAAAAGAGGCACCTTCTTGCCCAAAACCCTAAATCTGAGAAGTGACAGTTTTCAGAAAGCAGAAATAAAGATAAGTTGTTATTCTACCTCAAATAACTGAGAGACAGCATGGTTATTAAGGGCAAGCAGTAGTGAGGCCAAAAAATTATTCATTAGAGTACCAACTTCTGGTTTTTATACCTTTTAATTCTTGCTAAGGAACCTGAAACTTCCAGGAAAAAATATCTAAAGCTGATTAGAAAGCATTCTAAAACATTACATAATAAAACCAGCGCTAACATAGTGCTTTGTAATTTTTAAGGCCTAGGCAAATTTAACAGATGATTAATAATAAAACCAACTACAGTACACACATATTCTTAAGAAATCATGAGCAGCAAAAATATTTCTATTTACTGGCCAGTTCACTGTAGTCAGCAAAAGCACAGCTAGGTGTTCTTGCTATTCCAAGTGTACTAAATTCAGTTAAAACAGAAAAGAAAGAGAGTGTGCTGTGTTCAAAACTCAGCCTAACAGGGAGGCTGCACACTTTAGGAAGCAGAGAACAAACCTGCCTTCCCACCTTGGCATGATCCAGGCTCACTGCTGGTACTTACTCATCAGAATCCTTTTCCTGTGGTGAACTTACATCTGAGGGAGCCAAACTGCTGGAGGGGGAACTCGAGTACCATCCGTACCCTTCATCTGTGGGGGTCACCACCTGCTTCCCCACCACCCTGCCACGGCAAAAGCAAAGGATAAATACAGCAGAAAACCCTGGCAGTATGATTATCAAAGGGTGTAAGAACAGCAGCAAATCCTAAAAGTTCTCCTGGGAAGCTGTGCAGTTTTCCTGGTGACACTTTCAGTTTCCTAAGAGAATTCTGCTCTGTTAAGGCCAAGTCAAGTTCCTCTATTGAGGAACCACATGTGATAAAAGAATGTTTATTAATGACAGGCAGGCACATCACCAGAGTGATCTTTTTACTTCTATCTACAGCATACTTGCATAACCCCACCCTGCCACCTGTTTTAAAAGCAACTCTGTGCATCCCTAGCCTTGCTGTGAAGGTGCCAGCATCAGTCCATCAATAAAATACCTGAGATGAGGAAAGCTGGAGGACCACTGGTGGCATTCTTCCCGCAGTCCCTCAACATGAACGTTTTCTTTCTGCTCATACAGAAGCTCATCAATTTGTCTGAACATCTGCTGAACTTGTTGTGTGGCAGCTTTGTCAAATTCCTAGAGAGGAAAGAAAATACCTCATGAATAGCATTTGCAGGGGTTTTTTAATTGATCTTCTTAAATATAATTGAAAAACACAACTATTTGTTTAAAGCTTAGCAGGATTGCATAAAAAGATTTTAACTTTAAATAATTTTCTCCAGGAGATGATTCAGCCTTCTCTTAAGACGGATGGCAGGCACATAAAAAGCTTACATTGACACAGAAGACAATTTATTTAAGACATTTTGAAATATCCATATTATTATATTAAGCTACAAGTCTTAAAGAAATCAGAACAGGAAGGATAAAATTCAGTGATATTTTAATGCAAGTGTCCACAAACAACAGCAACACAGAAAAAGCAATGCAGACTTGTGGGAAACACTGAACCTGAGGGATGGTCAGGTCCTTTTTTACATGTAGATAGAAAATGGGGTCAATTCTGGGGTCATTTAAATCTAAACAGCTCCATCTCACCTCCCAGAAGGCAACAGCACATTTGATTTTGGTGGAAGGAGAATAAATCAAACATTTCTAAATGAAAATAACGTTTTAGGAGCATACTGTATTTTGAGAAACATGCAAGGATGCAGAAGTTTGAAACTCATGCCAAGTATCTGGAAGTCATCCAGCCATGGCTGGGGTTCCACAAAAACAGCATTTATAGATACTCATGCACTAAATGATTTGCATTTCCAAAATTTTTAGTGGAAATACAGAATATTAACAAAATAGTATGAGCCCAATGTGTTTTGAACTGAAAGATAGAAAGCGGTAAAAAAGACGTTCTTTCTAGAATCACTACCATGATTTTTTGACAGATCAAATCATTTTTGTTCTGACATGTCTTTGCAGTGGTATTTCAAGTGTCTTTCTGTGCTAGATTTGGCTTGGATGATTATGTTCTACTCACGTCATAGCCCCAAGAGAAGACTGAGCTGTCTTCTGTGGAGGTGTCAGCACAGCCCTGACTAGCAGTCTGTGGGTCCCCATGATCATCCGATTCCTTATGGATTCTGGGCTCCCTGAAACACAAAATAAAGAAGGAAAAAAAAAAAAAGGCAAAACAGCCCACAATAAACAACGACAAATGAAATGTGTCTGTAAACAAAGCCTGGCTGTGTCAGAACAGCTGGATATGTCATGACAAGTACCTGGAGGTGTGGCCGAGGTTTTCAGCCGTGGATGTGGCTGAGCACACCTGAGCCCGTGGCTCTGGCAGTGGGTGATGCTTCAAGGCATGTTTTGGGAGTCCTTGTCTAAAAGAACAGAAGTGGAACTTGGCATTACTTACAAGAATAAACATTTACGAGTTCCCAGTAAATTTTATAGGTTTTTTTTCCTGCTTCTCAAGGACGGTGCATACATGTATTACTATTACAAAGCTAATTCTTGTCGACAAAGCTGTAGGTTTTAAGGTGTCAAAACTAACTCTAGGATAAATATGGAATTAATGGTCTTGGCTTCAAAATCAGTTAAACTTAAATTTAACATGCTGTGAATCGGGCTACAGCTCCCTAAAAGCAGAGACAATGCCATTATCCCTGTAGTTAATTAAAATGAATTGAATTACACAGAACAAAAGTAAACGAGCCGAGTTAAGTCAGAACTGACCCAAGTCTTGGGTCAGGGGAAAAAAGCCAGTTACAGGGATTTAGCGGCGTTCTGTCACACCGGTGTCTGGCCGGGCCCGGTGCTCAGGAATCCCGAGAATCCCAGGAACCATTCCCCGTCGGGGGCAGGGGGTGACCGGGCCGTCACGGGGCCCTGTTCGGTGCTGGGGGGAGCGCGGGCGGCAGGCCCGGGAGCGGGGCCGGGGGGGATCGCGACCGGGATCGGGGGCACGATCGGGATCGGGATCGGGACCGTGCCGGGNGGCGAGGCGCTGCTGCGGCGCTGCGCCGAGCTGGCCCTGGTGCGCTTCGCCCCGCTCCTGGCCTCCTACGTGTGGCAGCGGCAGCCGTTCCGCCTGCGCTACGTGCCGCGCCGCGGTGAGCCGGGAGAGCGCCGGGGACACGGCGGGAGGAGCGCCCGGAGGGGACGTGTGAGGGGCACCCGGCGGCCGGGAGCCGAGGGCGTGTGAGGGGAATCCGGCGGCCGGGAACCGGGAGTTTGTGATGGGGATCCTTAGGCCGGGAACCGGGAGTTTGTGATGGGGATCCGGAGGCCGGGAACCGAGGGTTTGTGAGGAGGATCCGGAGGCCGGGAGCTGAGGGCGTATGAGGGGGATCCGGCGGCACCGTGTGAGGGAGGCCGAGGGGGACCCAGCGGCTTCACCGTCTCACAGTGTCACAGCATGGGTCAGCTCAGAGGGCTCCCAGTGAGGCGCATGGTGCCACGTCCCTGCTGCAGCAGGGTCATCCCAGAGCACACGNGCCTGGGAGCGGGGCCGGGGGGAATCGCGACCGAGATCGGGAGCACGATCGGGATCGGGACCGTGCCGGGGAACCGGGGTAGCGGCGGCCACTCACGCCTGCACCGGCTTCCGCGCGTATCGCGATATCATCCTCAGCGCCGCCGCCGCCCCGCCGCCATCGCGCCGCTCCTCCCGCGGGGGCGGAGCGCGGCCCCGGCGCGATGGAGNGTGGACAATCTGTTTCTGCGCATGGGGTTGCTGAGCCGCCTCTCCTCTCTGTGCCCCGTCCAGGCGAGACCCCGGCGCACATCGGCGGCACCACCCTGTTCGGGGATAACGTGGAGGATGAGTGGTTCATTGTGTACCTGGTCCGGGAGATCACCAGGGAGTTCCCGGGGCTGGCAGCCAGGTAAGGTGGGTCCTGCTGAGGTGCTTTTTTGGGAGGGGAGCGAAGGGACAGTGCCTATGCTCTGAAGGTCTTGTCTTAATATCCTTAGGGGTGTTTTCCTATCCTATACATGTTTGAAATGTCCAAGACCAGGTTGGATGGGGCTTGGAGCAGCCTGGGCTAGTGGAAGGCAGAGGTGTTGGAACCAGATGATCTTTAAGGTCCCTTCTAACCTAAGCCTTTCTGGGGTTCTGTGAATATTAAAAAAACCCCAGCAGACATGGATTCAGAAGTGTGTTGTTGTGCTCTGCAAGGCTTTTCCTGCTAAGAAACCAATTTCTCCTTGGCCAGGATTGATGACAACGATGGAGAGTTTCTCTTGATAGAAGCGGCTGATTTTCTCCCAAAGTGGCTGAATCCTGAGAACAGTGAAAACAGGGTGAGTAACTCATCCTGAAAACAGTTTGCAAGGGGGCCACAGTGGCCTATGTAGCAGCTGGAGTTTTCTCTTGTACCTCCACCCAAGTGGTCTGACTGCCTCTGAAAATCCAGAGTGCTGTCTGTCCCTTACTGTTGCTCCCTTCAGGAGCATTCCAGTATCCATCTGAACTTTCTAGCTCTGCTAGAACCACTTGGATTTTTTTTTAACCATATTCAAGAGTGTTTAGGCAAGAGGATTTGCTGCCCTCAGAGTTGGGAATGCTCAGGGCCGGAGTGTTGCTGTCTCTGTAAGGATACAGGCTTTGTCTGGTATAGGTGAAATAATGAGCAGACACCTTCACCTGGATATGGATGGTTGCTAGTAGTCATGTCACTGGCAAAGGATAAAACGGAAATAATTACCTTGGTGATTAGCAAAAAATTAATTATTTTTCCCTTACTCCAAGATTCTTAAAAGGAGTGGAACACAACACAAAAATCAATTGCAAGTGCGTATACCTGGACTATCAGGCTCATATTTTCCTTTTGTTTGAGGGAGCAGACAGAGTGAGGGAGTTGAGAACATTGCATTCAGGGCTTTTCTTAGGATCAGGAAGCAGCAGAGGTCACATGTAGCACCTGAAATAATCCCTTTTAATTCTTGTGATGTTCTGAAGCAGTTAGGTTATGCTGATTCTCCTGAAGCACTTTTCTAGTTGAAGAGAAGCTTTGTGTTGTTGTTATTAAGGAAACAAGATATATTTGACGAAACTTATTGCAGTTAAAATAGGGTTTTTACTGGACGGATCATGGTCTCTGGCATCTCTATAACTTTTTTTTTAAAAAACCTGTGCTGCTTCCTGTATTGGTTCTCTGTTTGTGCTTTATATTCTCTGTGTTTAAACAAATGCATTTGTATGTGAAATGAAATTTCCCATCGCTCTGTATGTGACTGTTCTTACCCTGTGTGATTAGAGCATTCCTGTTTGCCAGGTGTTCTTTTACAAAGGAGAGCTGCACATCATTCCACTGTCGGAGACTTCAGAGCAGGACTGGGACCTCTCTGCTCCCTGTCCCACGATCCCAGAGGCGTTGGCACTGTTATCCACCCACTCCGAGGAGTTCCTGGCTGCAGAGCCCATCAGAGCTGCGGTGTACAAACGCATTGATGGGTATGTGGGGGCTTTATTTGGGTCCTCTGCAATGATGGGGTTTGGTTCTATGCTCTCTGAGGTTTAAACATTTCCCCAATAGATGTGATAAAGTTGGTTCCTTTTCAAAAACGAGCAGCTAGAGGTTTTTCTGTGACACTCTTGGGAAGAGGGGGCTCAGTGTCCTGTGATCTAGGGGACTGGTTCACTGCTGTAATTCCACACCTGACAATGACAAGAGTTACTCTTCTTTCACATCCTTCTTATACTGAAAAATTTGAAAGTTTCATGATCTTTTAGGGAGCCCTGTGCAGGACTACCCAAACTGTAGAATTAGCAGAATCATCAGAGCTTCAGCTTGTCACAACTGTGTTCAGCCCTGTACTTCTTTTTTGCATGGATTTGACAGCATAATTTTTACAGAGCATGATGAAGAATAGTGCATAGCTGGATATGTTCGTTAAGTTCACAGGGTCTCATCTTACTCATGAAGGGGATTCAATTTGATTAGCCATGTACATTTATATAAATGTATTATAGAAACAGACATTCTGGGCATTAGATTGGCCAAGTTTTAACTGCAGAATAATCTTCTGACCCATGATACAGGTAAATATTAAAGTGAAAATGGGCCTCATGATGAAAAAGGCATGGTTTAACTTGCACTACACTTCCTGCACTCTGTTGCTGCTCAGGTATCCCGAGAAGATCCAGGCCTCGCTGCACCGAGCCCACTGCTACCTCCCGGCCGGAATCGTGGCCGTGCTGAGGCAGCGCCCGTCCCTGGTGGCTGCGGCAGTCCAGGCCTTCTACCTGCGGGATCCGGGTGATTTACGGGCCTGTCGGCGCCCTTTCAGAACCTTCCCTGCCGACCAGCGTGTGATGACCCTGGTAAGTGCTCTCTAAAACCTCTGATCACCCTGGTAAGTGCTCTCTAAAGCCTTGCCACTAAAGCCCCTTCTGTAACTGACAAGGGTTCTGTGGCCGATGGTATAAACACGTAGATTTTACTTAAAACTGCGAGTTTCTGTTGTTTCTTTTTTCCCCTTCTGGCTGTAGGGATGAATTTCCATGTCATGACATTAATAGCTTCTCTGAATCGATGTGGCTGGAACTTTCAATAGGCTGATTATGAGAGAATTTTTTCTGAAAGGGAAGGTTGTGATTATATTCCTCTGCTGAATGACTGCTGAGTAAATTGATCTCCTTGTGTGATCAGAGCAATTTGACAGCACTGCCAGCCAATGTGAGGAGTTGCTCCTAACCAGTGGTTTACTCCAAAGCTTTTCATCTCCTCAGCTGTACTCACACAGCTCTGTGAAGCACAATTGTATCTGATGGTTTTTTTTTACAGAGTTGCACCAGTAGACTCTTGAAAAGAAGCTTTAGAGTCAAATTTTGGACTTTAGACTGTTTCCAATACCTCAGCTTTTAATCAAATTTAATTTCAATTGAAAATACACCTTGTTGATGGAATATAGAATATTGAGGATGTTTCCTAATGTATTTAGACTGACAAAAGTTTATATTTGCTTGAGGATTTCAATTTGGAACAGACTTTGTAAGGCCTGAAAAGCAATTAATCAGAAAAATCTATGTAGGGTATATTTTGAATGCAGTCTCAGGTATTGCCTGTAATCTGTGTGCCTTCAAACACACTTTAGTGAGCCTGGTGGGAGCTGGATGCCTGTCCACAGCACAGTCACGCTGCAGGGAGTGTTTTTGTTCTGCTCTGGCCGTTTCAGGTGACTTTCACTCGGTGTTTATATGCACAGCTGGTGCAGCAGAAGTTTGTTCCAGACAGACGCAGTGGATACACCCTGCCTGCCCCATCTCATCCTCAGTACAGAGCCTACGAACTGGGCATGAAACTGGTAATGATTTTTGATACATTTTTTACTTGGTTTATGTATGTCCAGGGAATGAGTCTTTGTCTGGAAGTTGTCTGCTTGTCCAGAAAAATGTGAGCAAAGTCCATCACACCTTGAGAACCTCTTCTTGTTGCATCTTTTGTATACAGGCTCATGGCTTTGAAATTCTGTGCTCCAAGAGCAGTAAAGTAGCTCCTGATGCCAAGAGAAATGTGTTAAGCAGTCCTCTGTGGGAGAGATTCCTCAGGAGCTTGAAGGAAAAAGATTATTTCAAGGTAAAGCAGTGTGTCTGTGCCTTTAAACATTCTAGGGAAAATAAATTTTAACTCTTGAGTGTGTCTGTGCCTTTAAACATTCCAGGGGAAATAGATTTTAACTCCTGAATGTGTGTAAGGAGTTGCATCGAGGCAAGAACCTGAATCCTTATCTCTCTGTAAAATGAATTAATGTCTTTAAAGGGGACATGTGCAGTTTGTTCCCCTTTGAAAGTAATTTATTTTGGAAATTAGTAAGGAAAAAGCAAGATTTGGGGATTGATTCATTCATCTAAAGAAAGGGGGAAAATGCACTTGAATGGAGAAAAACACCATATGATTGTGTGAGGTGTACCTGATTTCACTGGTTTACATCTCATTTCCACACCTCTAAAATTAAATATTCTTCAAGATTCATACATAACACCATAGACCTGTTTGGGCCCATACCAGTGTGATTTTTATGTGCGTGTGGTTTTTGTGAGTTCTGGGTGTTTTGGTGAGGTTTTGTGGTGTTTTTTTTCAAAGATGCCTTTGACTACTTATTTGAAGTTAATAAGTTGGACATAAATTAACTACTTATTTGAAGGTTATAATATTGAACAACTCTATTGAAATCCTTAGGTTAATATACTTTAATATACTTTAAATATAAAAATGCCCCATTGCTGTATTCAGTTCCAACTGTACAGGGCGAAGAGGTTTTATTTGTTTTGGTTCTCAGCATTTCTGTGTGACAGTCATCCTTAGGAAGCTTGAATGAAGAGGAAGGGGAGGGAGAATTTTTTTGATTCATGCCTGAGGCTTGCATTAAATAGGGAGAAATGGAAGGATCTGCAAAGTACCTGGAACTGTTGCACATGGCAGAAGATCACTTCCAGCAATCTGTTGATGTCCCAGAAAGGTAAGAGCTACTTGAAATTCACGAGTATCATATACCCTGCCTTCAAATCCTTTAACTGACCTTTAAAATCCTTGTTACAAAAAACCTGAACCCTTTTCTCCATTGTGCATTTAACATGGGTGCTGTGGCCAGGACATACAAGTACTAATTCCTCTAAATACTCCACTAGGAGAAGTTCTTGCTAGAGTAACTCTTTATCTCAGTTTTGTGAATTGCTGAGCACTTCCAAGTGGGTTACGAGGTGACTGAAAAGCATTATTTGCTTGGTTGACTGTAGGATGTGTATAAAAGTTTAATGGAAAAGCAGTCCCAGTGAATAATAAATATAGAATAATCTGTATCCTTTGCTCAAGGAGCTGGCTTTCTCTGAAAGATCAAATCCAAAAAATTAAACGCTACAAAATTATTGGTGGCTTTGCCAGCTCATAATATTTTGACTGTTATTTTGTTGNATTATTTGAGGGAATGTTGACAGCTGTGAAGAGAAAGCCAGCTTCATTAGTCAATAAGCCAATGTTCATTAAGACAAAATACTGATTTGCCTCTCCCTTTTTAGAGTAAGCCTTTCTTCTTCCACTTAGTGGCCAAAGGATTCTCAGTGACTAGAATGGTATCTCTTAGTTCGAACTCTGCAAAGCAGAGTCAAAGTAGTGAAATGAAATCTCCACTCTTCTTCTCAACCTCTCTCTGCCTTATGCCATGTGTGACCCAGTATCAGCACAAAAACTGAACTGCAAAAATGAGCTGCAAAATGGTTGCAGTCAGCTGGTTTGGGCCCTGTGGGCCAGCAGGCTTGTGCAGAATAACAGATCTGTCCTGTATTCTTTCAGATGACAGCTGGCTGGATATTACACCAGATGCTCTGGATCAGATGCTGAAGGAGGCAAGAAGTGAGTCTCTTCCTTCCACAAATGAGGAAGAGCAAAAATATGACTTGGAAACAGTTGCTGAGAGCATGAAGGCCTTTGTGTCCAAAGTGTCCACGCATGAAGGAGCAGAAATGCCATGGTAGTAGTACTTTGAGTTTGGGGTCTGGTGTAGAATGTTGCACTCTGCTGCAGCCCTGTGGTTGATTCTGTGATGCAGAGAATCAGAGTTTGAAGGTGTTCTGCTGAGCAGGGGCCTGAAGCAAACCCAGAGCAGTGAAGATGTACTTGCTTTAAATCAGCTTGGTACCACTCTGACACTGGTGCAGGTTAAAGTGCTGCAAGCTGAGCTGCTCTCTGTCCCTCAGTCTGGTTTTGTGGTCTTCAAAATTTTTCTCTTTCATTCCAGAAATTCTTGCACTAAATGTTTCTTGTCTAATCCATATAGGCTTCAAGCTTCTGAGGACTTCTAAGCTCAAATGTCCCAACTTCAATCCTGGCTTGAGATAATATGTTTTTTGCCTCTGTCAGGCTTATGCAAGCAGAAAATCTTTCTTTATTTAAAAATATTTTTATATTTCAGGTCATCTGATGAATCC
>VXBI01004077.1:4726-67890 GCA_013397375.1 Toxostoma redivivum
CTCGCCCCCAGCCCCGGTCCCGGTCCCGATCCCGGTCTCGGTTCTGCTCCCGGTCCTGCTCGATCCCAGTCCCGCTCCCTGCTCTATCCCAGCTCTGCTCCGCTGCTCCCTGCCCGGCTCCGTTCCCTGCCCCTCTCCGTCCCCAGCCCCGTTCCCAGCCNGATGGGGATATTGGGGTGATGGGCCCCCGCAGCCGAGCCGGGGATGCCGCGGCAGGGGCGGCTCCAGAGCTCCGGGGCTCCCCGGCTGGCGGGGCTGAGTGCGGCTCGCAGAGCGAGCACCGATGCCCGGAGCGGATCGCTCCGGCTCCTTCGGGCAGCGGGGATGTTCGTTCGGGCTCTGTGGTTACCCTGTGCGCTCCGCAGCGCACCTTACAAGGTCTGCCTGCTGTGTCTCTTTTCTTACTACATCAACCTCGGCGAATACAACGGGGACTTACATAATCCTCTATCTGAAGAACCTAGACTGTTGTTATAAGGTCAGCCCTGCTGTAGCCTCCTGCTGGACTATGCCGTGTTTTGTCTTTATTCCCTGGCTGAAGTGGGCAGCCAGGGTGCCTGGTGGCTGCTGGCGGCCATGCCTGATTCAAAAACTGTGAACTGTCTGAGCCGTGGCTCAAGATAAGGAAGTTTACAAAATGATTGTAAAAACGGGAGTTGCTATTGGAGAAAGATCGCCTTTTTTTTTTTTTTTTCCATGATAGCGATGCAGGATGGCTCAATGAACCTTTTGTCCCAGGAGTAATGTGTGTCTTTCCCACCCCTGTAACATCTGATTTCCACACCAGATGCAGCGTTGCAAAGCTCAGTAGCACAGGCACACAGCTCAGACTTGCTGGTGTAAGTTGGCTGCTGCATCACCAGGACCAAACTGCAGAACCTCCGGTGCCCTACAGCAAGAGTGGGCTGGCTGTAGGATGGGCACAGCGGCTCTCCCAGCCTGCAGGGAAGGATATTTCAGTGGTGAGTGCATAAGGGAACAGCTGGGAATGCGATGGAGCCGTGCTGCTGTTTGCAGAGTGAATGGCAGTGCTGGGGAGCACAGAAGTGGAGGAGCATCTTCCCTGCCCTGTCCCTGCCCTGTCCCTGCCAGGCTGGCTGCAGTGGTGGTGATGGATGCATAAAGCAGCAATTGACTCCTCTCCCCTGGAAGGCAGGGGCTGAAGTGCAGAGTGTGTTCCTCAGGGGATCCTGGGCTGCTGAGTGCATCAGAGCAGCCTTTGCAGCCTCTCTGTGCTCTGGAGGTTGCTGAAGTGCACTGTAATGTGCTTTGGAGCTTGTTTGTAAACTGCTGGATGCTTCTGAGGCGTGGGCTTGTGTTCCAGGAACTGGCCAGCTGATAGTGCTGTGTTTGTGTGCAGTCACTGCTGCTGCATGTGGGGATTGGCCTCTGCCTCTTGCTCTCCTGTGTCTGGGGTGGTTTTTTTCCCTGGACCCTATTTCCCGTCCTCAGAAGAAGTGAAAGCAGTCTGCAAGGTCTGCTTGTCTTGTGGGGGCTAATTAAGAATTCATTAAGTTCCTGGAATTTAAAATTTGTAGCTAATGAGCCAGTGAGGACACTGTACCAGGGTTTGTGACTGAGTGCAGACAGTGCTGACAGATAATATTCCAAGTCACAATGTAGTTTTTGAAGAATACAAGATGTGGAATGGAGTATGTTCTGTGCCTCTCTGAGGTTTGTGTCTTGGTCGGGTTTTGTGGCTGATGCCTCTGCATTCACTGGAATTGGCATCTCAGAGGCCATCAGTGGTGGTTATAATTTTGTGTTTTAGTATTCTTGTACTTACTGAGCCTGGAGCCACCCAGGGCTTGTGTTGACAGGGGGTGAGGATTCCCTGGGGCTGGCAGGCAGGACCAGTGAGAGGATTTCAGCTGGGCTGAGCTTATCTTCACATCCTGTGGCAGGAGCCTTGTGCATGCCTTACCTGGCAGAGCTGACTGCACCTGCACGAGCTGGGAGCTCCCAAACCCAGTGTGTGTGGAGCTGCTGCCCTGCTGCTCTGTGTTCCCAGGTGTGTGATGGAGCTCCTGCCTTGCCAAGCCAGGAGTCAGACACCAGCTGCTCTCAGACAAAGCTGGGTGATGCCTGCAGAGTAAAAGTGAGTAAGTGTCTGGTACCAGACTGCAGTCACTGGGTTCCTTTGCTGGTGGCCTTTGCAGAATGAGCTCATGTCAAGGTGTTGACTCACTTCCAGTTGCTGCACTGCTCTGGAAAACAAAGAAATCTTCCCTTGAGTTACTCCATGTGAGTAACTGCTATAGCTGCCTCTGTTTCCATGAATAATTGCTGGGGGAAGAGTGCAGTTGTCCTTAAAGATGGAATGTGCTACAGGTAATGGCCAAATACTCTCTGCTGAGTGTGAGAAAATATAGCTAAAAAATAATAGTTTCCAAGCACATGGTGGGGAAAATGTGCCACTGTTAACTGTGTTTTCCCAGGGACTACTAAAACATCCATTCCCTTTTAACTCTGTACTGCTCTGCCCTTAATGGTAATGCTTTGGAAACTCCTGGGATAAAGTAAATTGGTCTGTGGCATTGGTCAGAAAATTCTCGTGCAGACTAAGTGGTTTTTGCAGCAAAAAGAAAAATCCTCATTCTGGGTGTTAATTTGGTACAGGAACTGCTTTTGTCTGTAGCTCTGGGGTGGCATGAGCTGCCTGAACTCTGGGGTGTTTGAGGGAAGGAGATACAAAAGGAATTTATTTCCCTGGTAAAATTGGTTTGGTGTGTGCTGTCTGGAGCTGCAGCCCCAGCACTGAAGGCAGTGAGAGAGGCACTGACAGAACTCAAAATAAAGTCCTGCTCTAATAATAATAATAATAAAGTGAAACTGGGGGCAGCTGCCTGGGTGCTGCAGGCTGCCCTTGCAGAGCCCTTTCTTTGGGAAGAGCAGAGGGAAGGAAATGTCCCTGGAGCACAGGGATGGGCAGATGTGAGTGCTGGGGACAGCTCTGTCACACTCTGTCCTGCCTGGCACTGGCCAGGCCAGCTTGGTGCCTGTGGCCACCTGGCAGTGTCTGAGTGCCCAGGGAGTGCAGGGATGAGTGCAGGGCTGATCCTGCCTCAGCCCCTCCCTGGTGTGTGGCCCTGCTGCCATCGCCCCCTTGGCCTTCCCAAAGGCAGGGAATAAAGTTACTGCTGTAAACTGCTAACTGCAGCTGCCAGAGACGCTGATACCAGCTTTTATTTTATTTTATTTTATTTTATTTTCGTGGGCTCTGCCATGTGGCTCATTCTGGCAGTGGGGTGGGAAAGGTGGGGAATGTTTTCTTATCTGTGCTCAGTGCCACAGTGAGCAGCTGGGGTTTGGCAAGGCATTGATGTGCCAGTGTTCCATTCATGAGGAAGATCCTCATCATCCTCCTTTCTGGTTTTATGTGTTGTACTTCTGCAGCATTGAAGGGCAGCTTCAGAGTTTTTTGAATCAGCATCTTTTTCTCATTTAATAAACAGCCACGTGTCTTTGCCTTAGCTTTTTTCCTTGGTGCTGGAGAGTCTTGCCCACTGATATTTCCTTGTCTCGTGGCTTTGTGAGGTTTTTTGTTCTAGAACATGGGAAGACAGACTTCAAGCTGAAGCAGTGCTGCTGCTGAATAACAGGAAAGCTTCCCCTGGGAGGAGAAAGTGACACATTTCTTTGTCCTCCTACAAAGCTTTCTCTTTAAGGAGAGAGCTTTTTACTTAAACAAAATTATTCCAACCACCACCGTCTGCCCTGTACCAAAGTGAGAGGAACTGAGAGCTTTGGGGCAGAAGGTGGTGATGTCTCAATGGAGTTACCAAACATGGGCTTTTTCTTTTAGCCTGGAAGGGGAATTTGATGAAGCTTCTAAGTCAGAGCAGCTGTGTGGATGTTAGCTTCAAACTGCTTTCTTTGGAGAGCTGGTATGTTATCAAGGCAGGAATCTGTCCTGAGGAGATCCCAGATGGGGCCTTGACACCATAAATGTACAAAGGCACTCAGTTGCACAAAAACTGCAGAAACAACTTCGTTCTGAAGAACGTGAGCCACGGATGGGAAAGAGCCAAGAAAAGCAAGCCAGGGGTAAGGCCAAGCAGTTCTCTGCATGAGAAGGCTGCACTGGTCTCAGATGTTTAGAAATTCTTGGTTTAAACTTCTGCAAACTTCACTGTGGATAAATTCTGCTTTGAATGGCCTCTTGTAAATCAAAATCTACTGAATGCAGAGATGTGAAAAATGCCTGCATCCCAGCTAGAGCATTTGGAGGTTTGTAGGAGGCCCTGGAGTTTGCCAAAGCGTGGTTCTTGCCTTTATCCATTGCTGGGTTCTTCAGCCTCTGTGCTGCAGGGAGAGCAGCATTGCTGCTCAGACAGAAGAGAGTAAAGACTCTGGAGATGCTTCCACACAGTGCCTGTGGTCCGGGCTGGTGAGGAGTGGGGACACTGGTGTGAGGAGTGGGGACACTGGTGGATGGGTTTGTGCTGTGTGACAGCTCCACGTGGAGAGATCACCCAATATCACTGATATTCAGTCACCCCGTGCTGTTTTAAGGCTGAACCAGTGGTGTTATTGCATTATGGACAGTGAGGGAGGGGTTGCTTTGTTCCACACTAATCCCAGGGCAGTTGTGCATCTGGGACTGGAAGATTCCAGAGGTGCCCACGTAAAGAAATGTTCAAAACTTTGTGTCCAGCTGGGCAGAGGTGAGCTGAACTGGGAGGATTGGTGTGTGTGTGTGTGTCCCTGTTCCTGTAAACTCCAGCAGCTGCAGAATAAACCTGACCCTTGTGAGAGGAGCCCGTGGGGCTGAGTGAGTGCAGAAAGTCCCTGGCTTGGTGCCTGTGGGCAGGAAATGGAGCTGCTGGGGCTTTCTGTGCTGTGGGATGGGCACGGGCTGCTGTCACCCTGTGCTGTCACCCTGTGCTGACACCCTGTGTCAGGGTTCTGAGCACTGGGCTCCCCGTCCTGGTGTCTCACAGTGTCACTGTTCCCCATCCTGGTGTCCCCACACTGTCACTGCTCCATTCCCTGGTGTCCCCACAGTGTCACTGTGGCTGTGCATGTGACACTTCCAGCTGGAGCGGAGGAGCTGGGGCTGGGAGTGAATCACACCATTGAACATTTGCTCTTTGGTGAGCCTGGGCACTGCTTTCCTCTGTTCCTCCCAGCCTTCCTGGGGTGCTGTGCTCCCCTTTTGCAGTGAGGACCAGAGGGACAACAAAGTGGTTCCAGCCCTGGTCACCAGGATCAGAACTGGGAGTGGTTCCAGCCCTGGTCACCAGGATCAGAACCGGGTGGTTCCAGCCCCAGAGCTGCCCCTGGTGCTGGTTCAGGCTCTTGCCTCTCTCTTGGCAGCCCAGCCTGGAAGCAGAAGGGCAGCAGGGCTCACACATGGCCCCAATTCCAGCAGGATATTGCTGCCGGGTTAGGAATGTGGCACTTGGCCTGCCAAGGTACAGCTGCTCTGCAGAAGTTTAAAAAGGGGGCAGTGATTGCTGTGAGGTGCCTGTGAGCCTGGGTGATGGTGAAAACTTGGGGAGTGGAGACAGACCAGCAAGGTTGAGATGGGGAGAAGAAGAAAGGGCAAGCTGTGTATTTTGTGTTTTAATGTATGAGTGGCTGAGGTCCATCCAGGGAATTGGATTCTGTCATTTCTTGGTAGCTGCTTTAGTTAAGTGACATCCAGATGATCCACTCAAGGACAACAAGCTGCTAAATAGTTGAGGTTTTTTAGCTGTGTCAAGGAGCAGCTTTGGAGGGAATGGAGAACTCTCCTGGGTGTTCACTCAGCTGCATTTTCCCTGTTTCACTGGTGTCAGTGTGACTGTCCTGGTGTCCCTGGATGATGTCCCAGCAGGATGCTGCAGATCTCTGGTGAGATTGTGGAAGGGGCAGGTCCAGATCTGCACTGCTGGTGTGAGGAGCAGTGATGTAAAATCCCAGCTTTACCTGGGTGACCTGATGGAGCCTGGTGTGGCACAGAACTGGCTTTTGCAAGAGGCACAGCTCAGCGTGGGAGGGGACACCTGGGGACACTGCCTGGCAGGAGCGGTGCCCACATCTGCAGGGTGTGGGGTTGTGCTGCTGTCCTGTGCCCTGCAGGAGGGCACAGACCTCCAGGTGTGAGCCTGCAAGGAGCTCAGTGAGTGCTGCTGGCCTCAGTTTGTTGTCTGAAAGGAAATCTGTGCTGCTGAATTCATACCTGCTGTAGGTATGTCTTCTGTGAGGACTCTCTGCTGTGTTTTCTGCAGGAAGGAATTTGGCTGTGGCTCAGGAGGTGCCTTCCCTCTTTGTCCCTGGCTGTAGGGATGTGGTTCCTGGGGCTTGCTGCTGTTCCCTGCCAGGCAAAGCTGCACAGAATCCCTGGGTTCAGCAGAATTTCCACTGGCTGCACACTGGGACGTGGCAGCAGCCCCTGACCAAAGCTGGGCAGCATGGGCTTTAGGCCAGAGGTGTGGCAGGGCTTTTGGGATGCACTTAGGAACAAGCAAGAGCAAAATGAGGCATAAAGCTTGTCCTCTGCTGTGCTGTGTTAGCTGGGATAAACATAGCAACACTTTGCTGTTCAAATGGGGAAGAATTGCAGGTTTTGGTAAGAAATCAGAATTGAATGGCTCTTGGAGCTTTAGGTAGAAGAGATTTCTTGAAGCAGGTGGGCACTGAGAGCAATGTGCTGATGTTAGGACTGAGGACAAATCCCCCTGTGTGTTTAAGACAGGAGAATGGGGTTTGAGCTTATGGTCGTTCAGGTGGAGAGGAAGGAATTACAACCAGCACTTCTCAGAGGCATGTGCTCTTACGGTGTTTGGATTAGGCTGTCTTCAAACTTGGCAAAAACTCCAACTGATCTCAGTCTAGACTGGTTCTGAAAGAATCCTTGGCTCATGGCAGTCTCCATGTCAAGGTGCAGAGCAGCCCAGCAGAAGGCATGGCAGGGATTGCATTGGCATAAAATCCTTCTCGACAGGAGAATGTTCTACGTGCTCTTAAACCTTGTTTTGGGACCTGAGAGGACCAGTGAGTCTGTCCCAGAAATGGTGTCTGAGCCAGGCTTGTGGTGCCAGGGAGGTGGGCAGTGCAAGTCCTGGGGCCCAGGTGGCCCAGCAGGTGGCAGGGTGGCTTTGCAGGGACAAGGTGGCCTTGCAGCCCCTCAGGGGAGCCCTGTTTTGCCTACAGGTCTGACAGAAGAGTCCCATTTTATATATAATATATTTTAATAATAATATAATACTATTTTTATATAATATCTATGCTTAGATGGATTTCTCCAGGGTGAGCAGCTCCACAGCCAGCTTTGTCCAGTCTGGGCTGGGGTCCCCAGGGGATTATTGCTGTTATCTGCAGGGGGTTCAGTTCATGCTTTTATTGAGTGGCAGCAGCAGAGGTGCCACGAGCTGACTGCAGGGATCAAACCCCAAGGTGAGTTTAGTCTGCTGTGAGGTTTTAGTGGAGGAAAAGTCTGCTGGATGTGGTGCCTTTGTTTGATGTTCCAGACACTGAACATTGCAGTTTCCATCTCTCCCGTGTTTGGGAGCTGTGCTGCACTGGAGGGTGGGTGGCAGTGGCTCCTGGCTTTCAAACTGGTGTTTGCACACAGCAGATCTTGGCCAAGCCATCCAGCCTCCTCCAGAGGAGGAATAAGAACTTCAGCAGCAGCCAAGAACCAGCTGAGCACCCTCTGAGACTGAGCAGCCCAGACAAGCCAGGAGCCTGCACCCTGCAGCCAGAGCTGCCTTATCTCTGCTCTTCTTGATCTCTGCACTTGGAAAAGCAAGGCAGCTTCTCTTTCTGCTTGCTCCTGAGTGCATCTTGCTTAAGAACAGATCTTTTGCCTGTTTCAAGGCTTCTTCATCTCTATTTCTTAACTTCTGTTAATCTGCTCCAAGCCTGGTTTTCTAACTGGAAACTTTCCATTGATGTCATGGGAGCTTTCTGTGGCCCACATCAAACAGCTGGGTTCACCAGGAATTAAGTGACTCTACAAATGTTTATGTTAAACACTTATTTGGAAGGCATGTTGACTTATGAGGAGCTGTGGTGGCTGTGGCATGCAGGGAGGGTGGCTTGGCTGGGCAGCTTTTGTCTTGCCTTGGGGCTCTGGAGGTGCTGAGATAAAGGCTCAGGAGTGTCCATCCCTCACACTGCCCTCCTGTCTCCTACCCTGGAGAGCTTTTCCAGTGGGTCCCTTCACTGGAAAGGACCCAGATGGCAGAGTCTGGACAGTCCCAGAGAGCTGTTGGTGTAATTACAGGTGTGGAATTTTGTTGTTTCAGAGGGGGAAGCCACAGTTTAGTCTGCTGAGGAGGAGGAAGGACAGGCATGTTCCTCAGACCCTGCTTACTCAGCCTTCTGTGGTGGAGTCAGAGCGTTTGAAGGTGGGAAGGGAAGGGATAAAAACCACCCTGGCATTGCCTGTCACCACTCAGACCTGAGCAGTGGCTGTGTCCTTCCTCCCCTGCAGGAAATTGTGCCTGGAGCTGCAGCTGGGTCCTGGCACACTGAGCTGCTGAGGAAGCCACTTTAAACATCCCTGGATTCACAGAGTTCAGGCTTGTGAAGCTGCTGCTTAGGAGTGAATTTCTGAGTGTCCCAGCACGACCAAGGGGCAATGCTGCAGGGCATGTCTTGGTCACTGTTTTTGCCAAAAACATTTGTTCTGTGTTACCACAAGGGCTGTTTCCAGGAAGAAGTTGCTCTGGGTTATCTGGCCACCTTACAGTGCAGATGTCCTGTGAAAGCTGCATGTGCATTCCTGCAGCCACACTTTGTATAATGTGCTTTTATCTCTTCATTTTGGTGTGCTCTGTGCTTTCAGATATTGAGCTTTTACAGGGGTAGAACTTTAAGCAGGCAAGCTAGCAAGGCTTCTTAAAATGCTGCTTTTGGAGCCTTTTGGGGGATGATTTGGGAAACCAAAGCTTCTGGGTCACCCTGCTTATCTCAAACCACCCCAGCAATTTCCAGGGACCCTTTGAGGGAGTGGTGAAAGCAGAACATTGCATCAGGCTGGGGCTGCACTCACTGCCAGCTCCAGTCAGATGTGCAGTGTCTCCTCCTAATTATGGGATGTCCCAGGTCAATTATAGCTAAACACAGAGTCCAGCCATGCCATTAAACTTTTTTGGCTAATGACAAGTCAGAAATCCAGCATGGTGTGCTCTGGGGAGCTGCTGAGTGTGTTCCAGTAAAGCTGGCAGGGTCATGAGCTCTCTTGTGCAATGTCTGCCAGGAATCTCCTCTTAGTTCAGCATTTGGAGCTGCTGGGGATCCCTCCTTGCCTGCTGTGAGTCCCTGGAGTGGAGGGCTGGGCAGGCAGAGTGCCCTGTGCTGCCTGCTGGGCACCTCCAAACACTGCAGCAATTGGAGGAGGGAAATTGCATCTTCTGGCTACGTTGTTGGATTTGGAAAGGGTTTTTCCACAGCTTTTGTTATGTTTAAGGGTGGTTGTTGTTCCCAGATTAAACTTGAATAGAAAACATAAGGCTGCTGCCAGCTTTCTGTCACAGACACCTTTTATCTTGCATTCATCTCTTCCAAGCAGATGCTGCTTTCATTTCTTCTCCTTTATTTTTTTTTTTTTTTTTTGCTACAAGACTAAAATTAACAGCCCTTTGATGCAGGGGAAGAAACTGTATTTCAAAGCAAAGTGCCTAGTTAACTTTGATAGTAAAACTGCTGGTTTTATCTTGGAGGTAATTCCGTGTTCTTGGAAACAAATCTGAGAGTTGGAAGCTGCTGGACCCTGAGTGAACATCAGAGCAGATCCCTCCTTAGCTGGGAGCATCAGGGGCTTCTTTTGGGGTGGGAGGTGTGGATGGGGCTGGGTGGGGTGGGAGGTCCCAGGTGTCCCCGTGTGTCCCAGGTGTCCGTGCTCAGTGTCTGTGCAGTGTTTCTTTGTGCAGGTTGTTGTCTCTCCAGCTGCCACAGGTGCCCAGCACAGCACCAGGAGCCCTTCAGACACTGCTGGGACAGTGACACTCCCTGTGTCCCTGAGCCTGGCTGAATTGTCCCTTCCTGCCTTCAAAGCCTTGTGCTGAGCACGAGGTTCATGTGAGCATCCAGCTTGTGGCTTTCATCTTTTCCACTTGAAAAGAGGAGCCCTGTTCCTTCCTAGGGGTGGTGTGAGGTTCCCAAGGGGGAGGAGAGCTGATGGATGAGGCTGAGCCTTGCTCGTGTGCCAGGTGACCTCAGGGAATGTAGAATTCCTAAATTCAGGCCCTGGCTGGCATGGAGGAAGAGGAGCTGCCATCATTCAGCACGGTACAAGAGCTGTGTGATGCAGCAGAGGCACATCTGTGCAGGTCATGGCCCAGATCCCATTTCAGAGCAGGAGTAGGGAGCTCCTGCTGGAGCTTGCAGACTCCCTGGGGGACACCTTGGAAGGTGTTTTTGCCTGTGGAGGAGCTGCAGAACCTGACAGGCTCTGGGGTTCCTGCTTTGGATGCTTTCAGGGGTGTTGACTTCTGAAAACATCCCTTTGCTCAGTGAACAGAATGGTTTCCTAAACTAAATGAAAAAAGTCACTTCCTCAGTGACTCAGCTGTCTCCTCTTTGTCTTCAGTGGTGACACCCTCAGACTCCACAGACCTCAGGACAGGAAGGACCTGAACCTGTACTTTAAAGTGTGGAAGATCCACTGGGGCCTTCATACACAAGGATGACATTCAGTCCTTTTTTTGCAACACTCAGGAAGCCCAGGACGAGGAGATCTGGGTAAATGTTGTAGGGGAATGCTGAGATTTTCCATGTGTCAAGGTAAGACAGGGAGGCTTGTGAACTGAACCCATGCTTGGAGTCATTTGCTGTGTGGTGTGAGGGCACTAACAGCTGGGACAAGGGGCTGGATTCACTTGTTTAGGATTTATTTGACCTGAGGATTAACACAAAATTCAACCTGGAACTGGCTGGTTAAGAAACTGGAATGACTTGAACAGGGAGGAAGGTGCATAACCCCAAGTATGAGAAGTTTTGTCACCATGAGGCTTGCCAAGCTTTGGAGCAGGTTGCCCAGAGGTTGTACAGTCTTTGGTTTTGGAGGTTTGCAAAAGTAAACTGATGAGAGAGAAAATAAGATTTGAGCGCCAGGATGGAGCATAACTTCAGTTCTGCACCATGAGACCCTGATTTTGCTGAGTGTGCTGCTCTGGCATCTGAATCACAGCAGCATCCAGTTCCTGGGGCTGGAGGAATCTGCTGGAGGGAGCAGACACTCTGTTGCAATGGACCAGGAATGATTTGTTTGCAGTGCATGGATTTCAGGGATGCTTTTTGTGTAGTGATGAGCAGTACCAGACACTTGCACAACTTCCCCTCTGGCAGAGATGTGTTTGGTGGAAATACATGTGCTGGAGCTTCAGACACAATAAACGTGTTTGAGAGCAACAGGCTGAGTAATCTGGGGCTGGCAGCTGCTGTGGGGATTTTTGCTTTACTGTTAGCAGTGCTCGTGACATCCTTACATGAAAAAAAGGAAGAGACAGTAACTGAACAACCTTAATATTAAAATAGCTCCAGCTACAAGTACCTGAGAGCAGGAATCCTGCTGGCTCTGTGTCTCCTGACACAGGATATTGCAATCCTCACAGTCCACTGTGGACATCTTCAAGCCATCTGTTTGAGAAAGTCCCTTTGCTCTGCCCTGCTGTCACCTGGGAAGGGGAATTCTGGTAGGTGACTGCTGAGAACATGGATTTCTTTTAATGCAGCTGCTGCTAGCAAGAAACCACAGTGATTCATGAACTGTTTTTAGGGGAAAGCAGTGCTTTGTTATCAAAAATTTTCTCCTGATGGGTTAGTGGGGGTGCTGCCCAATCTTGCAGGCGTAGCCAAAAAAAGTGCTTTTGATACAGGAGTGGAAACTCTGGGCACAGATAGAAACATCAAACTTCATTCTTTCCACCCACTGCTCTCCTCATTATCAGACCAAACTAATGAATCCAGATACTTACACAGAGATGAGGGATGGACAGTGGGCAGTGCAGGCTGCAAATTAAGTGGGGAAATAACAAAAAGCAGGGAGCTCTTGTGCAGTAGGGTGGTTTATTCTGAATTATCTGGGCTTCTTTAATGCAGATAGTTCTGGATGTAAACATTTACTGTTTAAAATTCATGGTGGCTTAATTGTGGAGGAAATGCCTCTCTAAATGCAGCCTGTCAATGGCTGCAGTGCTGGAGGGGAAAACATCAGGCAGGGTGGCAATTTGAGCAGTGCTGCTTGGTTCTAAAACTGGGGGTTGTGTTTGCAATGATTGCAGCATTAAAGGGTTGTGAGGCTCCTCCTGGAAGCAGAGTCTCAATGGCAAAAAACTCAGCTGAAGGTGGCTGGACAGGGACATAACCTCTGGATATGTGCACAGAGGTTGCTGTGACCTTTCTTCCTGCTCCTTGTGGCATTTATTTCTGGTGGCACTTGGTCTGCAGGCAGGTTACAGCCACATCTCTTGGGTGCATCTAAAGAAATTGGAACTGGGAAAACTGCTTGGAGTAAATTCCTGGTGTACAACTTAGTGCTGAAAAAAGAGCAGATTGCTTCAGTCCTGTTAACATGTGTGAGCTGCAGTACCAGTAAATGAAATGTTTGCAGCCAGAGGCTCCTGGCTTGGTCTGCAAAGGCCCCAGACTGTGAGTCAGTGTGGGAAGGAAATGGACACATCAGAGCAGGGGAAGGCTGTGCTCTGGGCTCAGCAGCAGTGACTGTTCAACTTTCCTAATGCTGCTGCTGTCCTCACAGCAGCCAGGACAGGACTTCTGCAAGGGGATTTTGGGAAAGGGACAGAAGAGCTGCTGGGGAGTCCTGGCCATAGGAAGCTGGACCAGCAGTGCCTCATGCCAAGAACATAATTATTGCAGGCAGTAATTGCAATCTGCCTGTGAGGAGCTGTTTGGAAGAGTCTTGATTTGTGCCTGGGCTTTAACATGCAGTTGACATTCATAAGTTACCTTCTGCAGAGCTGGGAAGAGCCTAATGACCTTTGAAACATCCACCAAACTTCCTCTGTGAGGAAAACCAGCCCGAGTTCACTTGTTCCATGTAAAGAAATGCCTTTTCTGTGCAACCAAAATTGCTGCTTGTGACCTGCCTTCAATGGGAGAGGAGGTCTCTGGCACAAACGTCTGGAGCTCCTTCTGAATTGCTTCCATCATTGCAAATATTTTGCAAAGTAAGCTCTCTCCTGTTGCTTTGGATTCATTTCTGCCAGATATGCAGCGTTGCAGTTAACAGGAACTGGCTGGGTCGGTGGACAGTGGAAATTTGCTTAAGTTGGTGTCTAGTAAGTGGCTTGGTGGTTATTACTTCAGGCTTTCATTGACTCACATGTGCTGCTCTGAGTAACCTCAGTGCTCTGTTTTGGGTAAGAGGACATTCAGAATTCAGCACTGCACAAACAGCCAGGAAACCTCAGCAGGAGCTGCCTGAACGCTGCCAAGGTGAGCAGTGGGAGCGAGCTGTGCTCCCAGAGCAGCTCAATTCCCATGGTTAGGAGTGCTGGCAGTGCTGTACAGCCACCTGTGCCTGGGCAGGAGCCTTTCCAGCTGTGCCAGCTGTGCCAGGGGCCAGCAGAGCCCTTGATGCTGCTGGGGCACGGATGGGGCTGTCGGCATGGGGGGTTGTTGGGATGCATGGGGGGCTGTTGTTGGGATGGATGGGGATTGTTGGTTCTTGGCATTGGGGGCTGTTGTTGGCATTGGGGCTGTTTGCTCAGCAGGGCTGGGGTCACCCTCCCCTCCAGGCAGGTCAGCACTGCCCACACCCAGGGTTTGTTCTCCCTGCACATCTGGAGCACAGGGACCCTCAGGGACCTCCTGCCCCGCTGAGGATTTTCCTCTCTGCTCCTTGCTGGGACTGTGCCACCTCTCCCAGCTCTTTCTTGCCCAGCCTCTCGTGATCTGTGGCTGCAGTTTCACTTTCTGCAGAGCCCTGCCAGCAGCCAAACCTGCTGAGCCAAGCCTGCTGCTCCTCAGGAGGTGGGGCTGAGCAAGTTGCCCGTGTGGCAACCTGCTCCACGTGGGGCAGGGCTGCCAAAAGCACTGCAGTGCAGCCAGGGTTACCTGCCCAGTCCTGATCCCAGTTACAACACTCCCAGCCTGGCTCTGCCCGTGCTGCTGGTGCAGCTGTTCCTGTCCCCTCTGCTGGAGCTGCACAGCACTGGGGAGCTCCAGCAGCTCAGGTGAGCTTGTCTTTTTCTGGGATTGATCCATGGTCAGTGGGTGGGGAGGTGCTGGGGCCAGAACGCTGCTGGAATGATGGCACCAGTGCTGGTCCCAGCTGTGCCAGGTTCTGCAGCAGGCACACACCCAGTGCATCACCCCCTGTGTTTGTGATGCTCAGAATTAGCCCCAGGGAAGTTGGGGTGTCCTGGCTCTTTGGGGTTTGGTGCTGTTGGAGGCACAGAAGTCCTTCCCTGTCCCCCACTCAGGACGTGCTGCAGCATTGCTGACCCACCTTGGCTTTAGCTTGGTTGCACAGAATATTTCTGTGTAAGGGATCTGTTCTCAGCCCCAGCAGGGCAGGAGGGACAGTCCCTGCTGTGGGAACAGTTCTCAAGAAGGGGAGGCGTTGTCAGGGGGATTTGTGGGGTTTCTGACATGTTGCCTGTGCACATTTCTGCCTGCTAGCAGGTGAGCCAGCACAATGGCACTTGTGTGGTTCCTTTGGCTGTTGGTTTGCAGCATGAACATTTGGCCCAAGAAAATTAACCAAGCTTTCCTTATGCTTTTCTATGAAATCATGGAAACATGAGCAAATTTACAGTGGGTTTTTTAGTCTGATTCACAGTCTGGGATCCTTTAGTTCAGCTCCTAAAGCTGTAAGCAAGTCAGTGACCATGTGCAGAGTATGCATCTCCTTTTCTTCTCCTGAGGTGTGTTCCAGGCTGGAAATCTCTAGGGCAGGGCTCTGATTCATTGTCTGCAGAGCACCCAGAGCCTGTGAGGTGTTTTAAGGTTTGGCCTCTTATCTGTAGAAGTACACCTAATTAATATTATGGGAGGGAGATAAAGCCACAGTAAACTGACATGAAGAAATAAAGTAAAACTGGATCAGAAATCAGGAGTTCAGGATCCTTCATGTGTTCTTGTTGTTGATGGACACCAGCTCTGCTCTGCCTGGTGCGGTGTCTCACTTGCAGAGCTGTGTTCTCCCTGTTTAACAGCAGGACTTCCCTTCCATTTCAGTGTCTCTGCTGTCTCCTGCCTTGATCTATTTGCAGTTGTTTGGGAACCTGGCATTTCCTTCTAGTGTGGCAAACTGACTGCTTCTCTGAGCACCTAAATGGAAGGAAGGGCTAATTCTCACTGAAAGTAGCAGTGAACTTTCCTCTGAGGCTTCCCTTAGAATTTCGTTCTCCAGTTTTTAAGCCCAGAAGGTTAACAATAGAACTGAAAACAGCATGGAGCAGCAGTGAGCATCAAGGGATGAGCTGTGTTGATACAGCAGAGCAGAGTTGCAGCAAGCCTGAGCCGTTGATAAGACAGATAAAAGCACTTTCAGTGTTTACATTTGTACTTAAACCTGTAGCAATTCAAAGGTTTTGAAGCAGCTAATTCCCCAGCACATCTTTTCATTTCTGGCTGTCTGTGTCTCATATCAAACTGCCCAGGGCATTAATCCATTAATTCACCAGGAGAAGCCTTTCTGTCTCTCTCCTGCAGGAAAGTGCCTGTATTGTCTTGTGCTTTTCCTTTTAAGAAATGAGGGCATAATTGTGCTGCTGGCTGCAGGGCAAGGTGCCACTGTGCAGCTCCAGCCCAGCCTGGTGCCAGCAGCAGCAGAGCCAGCTGTGAGCACAATTCTTGCCTTGCCCTAATAAGGAGCCCTGTGGCACTTCAGTGCTGGCATGGGGTGCTGGTACCCGACCTGCTCTCGCTCTACCCAACCCCTTTGTTTCAATCTTGTTCCTTTTTTCACCCTTTTCTCTTTTCAGTGTAAGTGATGGGAGTGCTTGTGCTCAGAAATTGCTTTTGGGGCAGGCAGCAGGGAGGGCTCACGAGTCCCTGCTGTGTTTCACTGGGGTTGTTCCCCTTCTGGAGCAGCAGCCTCACAGAAATGTGATGGAGCTTGTGTTGGCAAAAGGCAAAAAGCCACAATGAAGAAGGCATCGTTGTGCTAATGAGGAGCACAGTTGTATTCCCTTACTTGTCCTGAGTATTTTGGTCTGCACCAGTGCTCCTGCAGCCTGCTTTGTTTTGGTTCTTGTTTCCTATGCTGTTCTCACGTGTACTGCACAGGAAATCTCTGCCTCTCCTCCCTCTGCCAATGTTTTGTTCCCTTATCCTAATCACCATTCCAACAGCTGGATTTGCCCGTGGATCTCCACGTGTGCCTTGCCACTCCCTTGCTGTCCACAAGCCTTGGAATGCCAGGGGCTCACCTGCTGCTTTCTGCAGAGCACCACGCTTCTGTCTGTTTTGCTGAGCTTTATCCCAGCAAGAATTAATTTTTTTTTTAAATGACTGCTTTGGGTCAGCACTGATGTGCCTCTCCCAGGGCAGCTCAGCTTTGTCTCATTCCTGGATCCCTTGGTTGGAGCTGCTGTTCCCAAGGCTCTGGAGGCAGGGAGCTGTGCCCTGGGGGCTGCAGCGCCTGGCAGGGATGGGCACAGTGGGTCCAGCATGAGCTGTGGGGCACAGCAGCCAAAATCATGATTTGTAAAGGGAGGGTGATGCCCTGGCACCCAGTGCCTGCCCTCCCTCAGCTGGTTTTGCTGTCACTCCTTGTTTTCAGCTGTTCTCCAGCTGCTTTACACTGTCCAGGATTTGTTCTGATGTTGTGGATGGTATTTATTTACCTTCCAGGATGTGGTGTGCATCTCAGCAGCTGGTAATGTGTTTGGGCTGATTTAAATGGCATCTTCTGTCTCAGGGCCCAACATCTGAATAGTTTGAAATAGCTGAACTGCAGCCTGTGCATTGGGATGGGACTTTTAAAGAATCTCAGGCATTTTCCTCTCTATTCATGATTTTTAAAAAGTGGATAAGGAAATAAAAAGTGGTCTTGTCTCTTTGTTACTTAAGAATTGGGATTTAGCTCCCTGTTCCAATGGATACCTTGGACTAGCAGTAAAAACCTGTAGGGAAGCTGCTGAATTGGATCCCTGAACATTCATGATCCTTCCCTGTTCACCTTCTAGCTGAAGCCTTGCTGATGTCCAGTAATCTTATTTTTAAACCAGATCTGATTCATGCTCTGTTTTCTATGCCAGATGAGGTTCTTGGTTGTGAGTAAGTGTTGTGACTGCAGCTGGCAGGAGCACTGCATGATTGCCTCACTTCAGGAAATGTTAAAATAACACTTTTTTTTCTTAGAAAGCTCGTTTGCACCCCTCCCTTTTTTAATTCTCCTAATAGCTGCCCCCAGTTTGGCAGCTGTGTGACAGAGGGTTGTTTGTGTTGCTGAGTGAGAGCAGAGACACTCCAGTGGATGCAGAGCTGGAGGAGAGGTGCACAGAGTGAGCAAGGATCCCTGGCCAAGCTGGCCTCAACATTTCAGAGGTTTCTCTGCAATCTGGAAGGAAAGCTGCTGAACTGTGAGAAGGACCTTGCTCCTCCCCCTGGACTCTGCAACTGAAACTGGGGATTTTTTTCCTCTTGGAGAAGAGAAGCTGCTCTTTTGAGACAAAAGCAGGTTTATCCTTGGCTGCAGGGGCTCAGAGGGGCCAGGAGCTGCTGGGATGAGGGTCCCCCAAGGCTGGACACAGCAGCTTTGGTCTGCTGCTCTGGACTTGCAGTCAGGCCTGCAAGGTACTGAGCACAGCTTTAGCTGAAGGGAATTATCTGCTCAGCCCTGAATCAATGGATCTGTGCTGCTGGAGAGGGAGGGATCACAGTGATCTGTGCTGCTGGAGAGGGAGGGATCACACGGTGATCTGTGCACCCCTTCCTTGCTGGAAAGGGAGCTCACGTTGTTGGGATAAACAGATGAACACTGTGCTCTGTGAATGTGGCACACAAGGCTGAATGTGCTAATGTTTAACTTGTCTCTTGTTTTTCTTTCCATCCATTAGGCAATACTGAGTGGTGCACATCTTGACAGAGTCTCCTGGCAACCTCTTCTGCAGGGCTGAATGGCAGCAGAAGCTGCCAGGTAAATCGATGAGCCTGTAAGGAGGTGAGAGCAGGACGCACCATGGGTCAGAAGGTCACAGGTGGGATAAAGACCGTGGATATGAGGGACCCTGTGTACAGGCCCCTGAAGCAGGAGCTGCAGGGGCTGGACTACAGCAAGCCCACGCGGCTGGAGCTGCTGCTGGACATGCCCCCCGTGTCCTACGAGGTGCAGCTGCTGCACTCGTGGAACAACGACGACCGCTCGCTGAACGTGTTCGTCAAGGAGGACGACAAGCTCATGTTCCACCGGCACCCGGTGGCACAGAGCACGGACGCCATCCGCGGCAAGGTGGGCTACACGCGGGGGCTGCACGTGTGGCAGATCACCTGGGCCATGCGCCAGCGCGGCACCCACGCCGTGGTCGGGGTGGCCACCGCCGAGGCGCCCCTGCACTCGGTGGGCTACACCACCCTGGTGGGCAACAACCACGAGTCCTGGGGCTGGGACCTGGGGCGCAACCGGCTCTACCACGACGGCAAGAACCAGCCCAGCAAAACCTACCCGGCCTTCCTGGAGCCCGACGAGACCTTCATCGTGCCCGACTCCTTCCTGGTGGTGCTGGACATGGATGATGGGACTCTGAGCTTCATTGTGGACGGGCAGTACATGGGGGTTGCCTTCCGAGGACTCAAGGGGAAAAAACTCTACCCGGTGGTGAGCGCGGTGTGGGGCCACTGTGAAATTCGGATGTGCTACTTGAACGGACTGGACCGTGAGTATGGGGCTGTCCTGGGGCTGGCAGCTCTGCCCTGGGGCTGGCAGCTCTGCCCCGGGGCTGCCCCTGCTGCTGAGCCATCCTGGGGAGGGTTTTCCTCTTCCTGCAGAGCTGAGGGCTCGTGGCAGCACAAGGATTGCAGGGTGCACTCCAAATCCTCGGTGCAGATGCACAAAGAGTGTGTGACTGCTCACTGTGCTGTCACCAGGGCTCTGCAGGAGCTGGGCTTGGGGAGGTGCTCTGCTGGGAGAAGGTGATGCCAATTGTCCAGCTGGAGATGGGGAACCTTGTATTGCTACCACAGGAGCAGCAGGAACGTTCTTCTGACAGTTTTATTACTGGCACTGGAATCCCAGTGTCTCTTTACAGAAAACAGTCTGAGACAATCCCCTTCCTTAAATGGTTAATGAAGGGATGCTTGAAATCCCTTGCAGGCAAGAATAGGGATGGATTTTCCCATGTAAGAAAATGGGAAAGTTCTTCATCTTTCAGGAGAGTAGCTCCCTTCCCTGCCTCGCTCAGAGCAGGGTGTGCTCATTTCTAGCAGGGGCTGGATCCTGTAGTCAGCCCAACTTGCATGCCAGGCCTTTTACTAACAGGCACATCAATCTCTAGCTAAGCTTAGTAATAAATTTGGCTGTCCAAATGTGCTAAAGTCTGTTATCTCTCATAGTCAGAAGTTCCCATGGGGCCAGACTGTGACTCAGTCCTCTGGGTAGGGTGGAGGAGAGAGGTGAAGGAAGTGGATTAAAATCTGGATTTATGTTGCTAGTGAAATAAATTTGGCAGTATTGGTATGAAGAGTAGTTTCCCCTGCATTCCAGAGCAGTGTCTGCCCAAGGGCTGTAGCACATTGGGCTCTTCTGTTTGTGCTGGAGGTGTCCTAATGCTGGCCCAGCACCGCTAAACAATTAGTACAATAAAGCTGCCACCAGAAAATCTGAGCTGCCAGAG
This sequence comes from Toxostoma redivivum, assembly GCA_013397375.1. NCBI lineage: Eukaryota > Metazoa > Chordata > Aves > Passeriformes > Mimidae > Toxostoma > Toxostoma redivivum. Next base: position 24,466 of record VXBI01004077.1, read on the forward strand.
TGACCAGGAGAGCCTTGCAAAGGAGCAGGAGCAAAATCTGCTATTGGGAAATGCACTTCGACTCTGAGACCAAACAGAGAGCTCTTGGCAGAGCATTTTCTCACCCAAAGAAAGCCCAGCTCCTTCTGCCACAGCAGCTTACAGAATGTCAGCAGCTCCAAGAGCCAGGCTTTGCTGGAGGGTCAAAGCCAAAAGCTGAGCTCCACTCGAGGCCAGCTGGGCTGTGGAAGTGCTGGCACAGAGCTGCACTCAGCAGGGCAAGGGCCACCTCCAGGCTGGGCTTGGTGGTGGCTGCTCTCAGCTGAGCGTGGAGTGTGGCACCAGGCCAGCAGGGACTGGAGGCTGTTCTGGCACACAGAAAGGAGGTGTCTGGCTCTGAGCACTGCTGAGCACTCAATAGCAGCACTGTCCAGTCACTGGGAGCTTGTGAATGGAAGGAGGTCAGATGTGTGTGTGCTTTCTCTCCTGGTCTGTCAGCCTGGCTTATCAGTGCTGCTAGGTGAGGACAAATCTTCATCTCTGTGAAGATTCTCTCCTTTTAAGGCCACTAAAGTGGGATTTAGTGTTTGTTCTGTGAATGCCTAGAGGCTCTGGAGGTCCCTGGGGATGCTGGCTGGGCAGTGCCTCTGTCCCAGCTGTCTCTGAGCAGCAGAACCAGGGCAGACTCTGAATGCAGCGAGTTTGTGCCCCAGTGCTTCCAGAATAAACTGCACTGGGGAGTGCCAGGGGGGTGCTGCCAGCAGTGGGGCTGAGAGTGCAGTCTGCTGCAGGAACCTGGCCCTGGAAGGGCAGCAAGAAATGGGTCAGGAGCAGGGCTGGGTGCAGCTGTGACACAGAATGTGTGGGTCTGGGAAGCTGTGGAACAGTTGGGTTAATTTGATGGGAAACTGGGGAAATTGAGTTAATTTGGTGTGTAGCAGTGGAAGCTGGAGCTGTAGGCACCCACCAGAGTTCCTGGGAGCTGCAGCTCCTCAGCCAAGCCCATCCCATGGGATGCTGGGGTGTGTTCAGCACTGGGAGCTTCCAGTGGTGCAGGGATGGAAGGATGTTCAGGAGTGGAAGGATGTTCAGGAGTGGAAGGATGTTCAGGATGGCACTGCTCAGGTAGTCCAGGTCTCTGCTTTGGAGGTCTGTCAGCCCTCTCTGGGGCCAGGACAAACCCCTCAGGCTTGAGCAGTGTCAAGGTGAGCTTTGACAGGCCCAGCAGAGGCTGTGAGGAGCTCATGTGAGTCTTCCTGGGATGTCAGAGCTCTGGCCTTGACCTCTGTGCTGTGAGTGACTCCACGTCCCATTCCTGAAAAACTTGTATTGCTTTGTTCAGGGTTGTAAGTACAGGATGCAGAAAAAGATAGCCAAAGGCTTGTGTCCTTCCTGGGTTTGTGGCAGGAGGGGCTCCTCCAGAGGGAAGTGTCACAGTGCAAACAGTGAGTGAAGCTGTGACAGATGGCTTTGTTTTCCATGGGGGCTGTGCAGGATAAATGAGGGGGGGACAGCTGGTGCCCCCTGTATGAGATAAAGCAGGGATTTTGGGGTACCCAGACCACAGGGTGCTCTGGCTGCTCTAGTCTTTCACTTCAGTGAGTCTCACAGAAGTTTCTGGGTCCTGCAGTAAGAGCACGAGCTAGAGGATGTGTTCTGGGGTTGTTCCATTCACACCTGCAGCCACCTCGTCTCTCTGGGTGGCTCAGGACTCCCCTCCTGGTGCTCAGGGCGTGCTGGGGGCAGCAGCAGGGTGCAGGGTCCCTGTTCATTCTGTGTCTCTCTCTCTTGCAGCCGAGCCTCTGCCCCTGATGGATCTGTGCCGGCGGGCGGTGAGGCTGGCCCTGGGCAGGGACAGGCTGGCTGAGATCCCCACACTGCCCCTGCCAGCCTCCCTCAAGAGCTACCTGCTCTACCAGTGACCCTGCAGGACACGGGAACGGGACACAGCTGGACCCTGTGCTGCAGGACACAGCTGGAACCACGCATGGAGCTGCCCTGGGCTGTCCCTGGTGCCATCCCCACTGCTGGAGCTCCTGGCCACAGGATCCCTGCCCTGCTCCAGCCTCCCTGTTTTTGTTTGTTTGTTTCCCAGGCAATCCTTGTGTCACAGCTGAGGGCTTTGCTCCTGGCAAGTCACTGCCCTTACAAAAGGAACATTTCCAGAGGCTGTGCTGCCTCCTCTGGGCTCCAGGGGCTTGGGGGGAATGATTGTTCTGTACCAGCTAAAGGGGAGGATGAGACTCAAATAATAATAATAAGAGTAAGAATAAAAACATAATTTGGGGAAAGAGGAGGCATTAGGAGGAGAAATGTTAAGACCAGGTCCTAAGAATGGAAGGGCTCAGGATGGCCAGCAGAGTTGGAAAGAGTCTGGAATGCCATAAAGAATTGATTGATGAGTTTTTAAAAGCCAAAAAAAATAGGAAGCCCAAGCCCTGAAACACCAAAACCAAGAGCCCTTCCACCAGCAGGACCCTTGTTAATTTGAGGAGGTGGTTGTGGTGCTGGTGGCTGTCCCTGTGCTGGGACACCTTGCTGTGTCACAGGCTGTGGCTCCTGCTGGCTCGTTTGTCACCTCTGCTCCTCCTGCCCCATCCCCTGCTCTGCCTCCTCCTGCTGGGTTGGCCCAGGCTGTGTCCTCACACCTGACACCTGCAGCTTCTGCTCTGGGATTCCTGCTGCTGGGGGAGCAGGGAGGACAATCCTGTGCACTTGGCTGGGATTTTGTCCCTCAGCTGCAGCTCCATCCCAGCAGCTGTGTCCCCAGGCTCTGCCCCTGTCCATGCTGAGGCTCTGGGGGACATTGCTGTTCCTCTGATGGCACTGCCAGGGAATTCTCCTTGGACAAGCTGCTGAAATCCATGCAAGCCAGGCTGTGTTGTGCCCCAGAGCAGCCCCATGTGCTGCAGCAGGAATGTTCTGTGTGCCAGGGGACTCCTGCAGGGTGGCACTGGGGAGGCTTAACCAGAGCCAGGGTGGGGCTCAGACACAGCAGGGACAAACTGAACCTGTCCAGAGCTGGGGAGAGAACTGCAATAAACAGGACAAGCAATCCAGGCACAATCAGCACATCCCAAATCGATCCTCAGTAGCCAAGTAAAGAGGAGGACACTCCTTCATGAGCAGGAGCTGCTCTCTTGACCTCTCCACAGGTTACTATGCTGCCTTTCTGGGGTTATTTTGCACATTTCTTTGTGTTTTTTCCTTGAAAAATGTTTGTGTGATTGTTGGTTTTTTTGGTTTGGTTTTTTTTTGTTTGTTTGTTTGTTTTTTATTCTTTTTTCTTTTGAGTTATCCTTTCAGTTTTGTGTAGGTACAAATGAGTTTAGTTGTTGAAAATGTTAATATATATATTTGTGGTGTATGTATAAGAACATGTTTTAAACAGCTGCTGTAGGGTACCTTTTTGAAAATAAACTACTTGCATAGTATATTTTTTAAAGCACAGAGTTGGTGCCAAGACTGGGTGGGGTGTGATGTGCCCCTTTTTTATTCTAATATTATATGAGGTTTTTTTCAAGGGGTTTGTACTAGTTTCTGTTGCAGGGTGGGACACAAAATTCAATGTGTGTGGAGCCCTACTTGGTTGCCTTCAACTTGAACCAGTGTCTTCCAGATCTGCAGGGAAGTAGCTGAGTTCTCCCTACTTCTAATGCTCCTTGTGCTCCCTCATTTCCATCTCTCCTCACTTCACCAGGACATCACTTTGTACAGTTTAAAATTCTTTCTATTTTATGACTGTAGATAATACTCAGTAACCTAATAAACTTTATTAAATATTACCTGGTGATGGGTTTTATTTGCATGAAATGCTCACATTTCTTTGTGCTTTGTTTCTACATGAGCAGTGATTATTCCCAAGAATTCTGCCCAGACAGGCAGAGCAAGGGCTCTCATGGCCTTATCTCTGCCTGGAAAAATGACAATTAAATTAAAATTTACAGTTTTAGTGAAGGGTGTGTGCAGGTGGAGGGCAGGGGTGAGGTGTGGCTACCTGAGTGTGTTCAGCTGCCTGGGCTGGGACAGCTGTGGGTTCCTGCTGGGGTTTTGATGGGAGTTCTGGTGGAATTTGGGGTTCCAGCTGATTGCAGAGCTGTTTGCTGCTGGCTGTGCAGCACAGGGATGCTCCAGCTTGTGTCAGCACTGAGGTTCAGCCTCTCCCAGCGTGGTGATGCTTTTGTCCCTGGTGATGAAGGCTCCAGGTCCTCCTCACACTTCTCTGCCTTCCCTGCAGCCACCACGGTGTGAGGAGCCCAAATCTTTTAATCAGTTCACTCTGCAACGTGTGAGCTCCAACCCCAGCCTGGTAAGGGAGGGAGGGCTCAAGAAAAGGCAAGTGCTTTCTTGCCTCTTGTCTCTAGTCAGGACAAGATTCTTATTTTTAAGGTTTGGGTGTCTCTTACGTGTGGAACAAACCCCACATGCTGAAGGTGAGGGGTTGTAGGTGCTGAGCTCCTCCATGCAGCACACTGAGGGTTTTCTGCAGGGAGCAGAGCCCTGCACTGCAGCTCTGTCCCAGCCCAGCCTGGGAGGCTGCAGGAGGTGGGGCAGGTGCAGAACACTGAGGAATTAGTTCATGCTCAGCTCCAGACACCCAAACAGCCTCGTGTTCCAGCTGCATGGAATATTTGAAACAAATGACCTGCTGGGGCTGGGAGCTGCAGTGTTTATGTACAGAGCCATGGCAACAGGGCAGGAAGTCGTGGCTTGGGGACTGGACCTGCTGGAATCAACAGATGATATCACAGATGAGCAAGTCCTCATAAATCAGGGCTGCTCTGCTCCTCCTGCCTCCATCCAGCCCTGCCATGGGGGCAGGACCATCTCTGCCTTGGTGAGTAAAAGCTGCAGTTCTGATTGTCAGGGCTGCCCTGAGAGCCACCCCTGCTGCCCTGGCAGCATGTCACCTTCCTCCTCCTGCTGATTCATCAGGGTTACACACTTGGAGCTCTTCCTACACTGTTTGGGAGGCTCTGGCCCTGCCTGAGCTGCAGAGAGCTTTGGCATCCTGGACAAGCACTGGAGTAGCTTTTGTTTCTTCCTGTGAGTTGGGGCTTTGTGGAAGTGATTTGTGTCAGGAAAGCAAGGGGGCAGGAGCTGTGCCATCCTCCTGGGTGCAGGTCACACAAACCTGTCCCTGTGGATCTTCATCCAGGCTGGGACAATGTCAGCACAGGAAAAACTTGGATTGGGGAGGACAATTGCCAATTCTCTCCTTTGTCTGCAGGACTGAGAGTTGATGTCTGAGCTCAAACAACTTCCCTGCTGGAGCCCAGCCACAGTCTGTACCTGGCAGGTCCCTGCCAGCATCAAGGCAATTTTCCCTTTCCCTGAGATGTGGGAACCTGAAGGAACGTGCGTCACACTTTACTTTTCAGAACTTCTCTTGGCAGTCACACCTTTTCTCCTGCATAAGGTAAGACAATTATGAAGAGCAGTTCCCAGCACTGCCCCTCTGCTCTCCCACACTCTGCTATGCAGAGCTCATGCTGCTGTTCTTATGCCAAAGCTGCCTTTGACTGGAGAAGGAAATACAGTGATTTATTCAGTAAAGTTTATTAAAATTAAAAACCTAACCCAAAGCACAGCCTTTCTTGGCTCACAACACAGTGCTGAAAGGAGCAGAACTCATTCAGTGCTTGCACAGAACACACTGAGGCTGGTCCTGCCTTTGCACATGTTTTCATTCGAAACCATTGCAGGCTTGTCTGCCCTTCAGACACAAAACTATTCACAGCAGCTGCCAGATGTTTTGTCTGCCTCGTGTCTCAGAGTTTGCTCTTCCCAGCCCGTGCTGAAGCTGCCCTGTGCATTCTGCTCCTGGTGCCAGGCAGGTTCAGCTCTGGGCGTGTCAGTGCCAGGCTCTGTCACCTCTGCTCTGCAGGGACACCGGAGCAGCCACGTCCCTGCTCACAGGGGCTGGGTGAAAGGCAGGGTGATTTACAGCCTCGGCATAAAGCACTGATGGCCTGAACTGAGCCCTTGATGAGCAGCCACAGTTCAGGGCTGGAATTTAGCTGAGTTATAAATATTACTCCCATCAGAGATAAATCCTCAAACACAATGAAGTGGGGCAAAGACCTTTGTGTGTGACAAATTTGACTCAGTGAGAAGAGAGGTTCCTGCTGCACAGGGACTGCCTTGGGGTTTCCTTGCTGTTTGCCTGGCCTGTTTGCATTGTTGGTGTAAAATTGTCACCTGGGAGCGGTCCCATCCTGTTTGGAGGCACTTCCTTGGCTTTCTGAGCTCCTGGAAATCACTCCTGGAAATCCCCAGGGACATCCTGGCCCAGAGCCCTCATTAAATGGGGTTAATGCAGTTTTGCACTTTGCTCACACTCACATCTTTAATAATCAGAGGATTCCTGTCCACACTTTTTGGGCACCTAGCACTGCTCCTGCCTCTGATATTTGTGATGTTCTGTGGCAGGGGAGGCTCTGCTGTGCAAAGGTGTTGGGTGGGACCTGGGCCAAGGCAGAGGAGCCAATTTTGGGGTCCCTGTAATGCCTGTTCCTACCAGAGCCTGTCCCTGTTCCTTCTCAGAATCTCTCATTGAGCCATTATTTTATTTAGGAGCACCTAACAAAATTTCAGTCTAAAGCCTGCACAAGCAAACAGCTTCTCCAAATTATTCTTTTAAAAGGTACATGGGCGGGCAAAAAACACCTGCCTAAACTGAAATCTGGTAGGTGTTGATAGATTTTTTTTGTCTTTTATGAAAAAATACTGAAGGTATCCCCAATGGAAACGGGTCTGAACTCTTTGTTCTCTCACTTTTCTCAAGCAGGACCTTTGAGCAGGCTGCAGGTGAAGTGCCATCCACCAAAGCAGTAACTTCATTTCCTACCACAGCCTGGATGTTTTCTTTGGAAGAGAACCACCAATATTGATAAGGTCTGTTTCTACTTAATTTGAGGTCCAGCAGAGGGAGGTGAGGAGTACCAGCTGTTACTCCTGAATTTGATCTGTATTTTTCAAACTGTCTAGACACCTGGGTGGGTTGCACACATTACCAGCAAAGGTAGTTAATCATGTCAAACTCCTCTCTAAAAGTTTGTTTTGTTTAATGAGCTTTGTGGAAACCCAGGGGAGCACAGGGAGTCAAGCAGACAAGGGAGGAAATTTGATCACTGGGGCTGACACTTGGACATTTTTCATTCTGAGCAGGTATAGAGAGGGCAGAGATTTCAGGATTTCAGGAGTTCTTGGTGTTTCTAACACAGGGACACAGAAACCCTCCCAGCAGCGAGCTGTGGGGTGTTTCACTTGAGCTCTTGGTGAAATGGTGTTAAATGAAAACTGACAGAAACTGTGCTGCACAATAGGAAATTAGAGTGAAAGTCAGATTTACAGAATGCCAGAAATGAAATTTACACCTGATTGCGAAGGAAAGCCCAGAAGAATCAGCACTCAAGGTCCTTATGAGGCATCCTCCTTGGACAAATACAAATGTTTTCAATTAATGCTCCCACAGGTGCCAGCTGCCTGTTCCAGAGTGAAGTGCTGTGTTTGTTAGAAAGGTGATTCTTCATGTCCAACCTGACTGGTTTATTTGCATCTGAAAAACAGAGGAATGCAAAGAACCCTGGAGTTGAAAAGGACAAGAGACAGGGCAGGAGCCTGGGGCTCAGGCACTGCTGGCAGGTTTGGATCTGGGCTGTGGCTCCTGGGGGTTCCTGCTGTTCACACACAGCCTGGGGTTGCTGTGCTTGTGTTCTGCACTGCAGAACCAGCACCAGCCATGGCCTTCACTGGAATTAATTTGTTTTCCTCCCTCAGGCTGCCTGGCACTGGCACTGATCACAAGAACTTTTCAGTAAGCACAAGGGGTGTATCTTTCTCTACAAGCAGCAAAGGCAAATAAAATAATATTTTGGTCAAACAGGCGGGGTGTTTGCAACCTAAACAAGCATGAGAATCCCAAGACAAGCTATGATTCACTTCCCAGCCAGTTTAACTTGCAGTTTAGGGGAGCTGAGCACCAGCATTCAGCCCTGCCTCCCCAGCTGGGTTAAACTCCGTTTTCAGGAGTGTGCACACTGCAAGGGCAGCTCTAACCCTGGGAGAAACCAGGATGCAGAAAGATTGTTGGTCAGAAAAAGCCTTTGAGCCGTGAATCTTTTACCAGATGCCTTTGGCAAAGGTTCAGAGCCATAATTGGGAAGGGGGAGGGTTTGGCTTGGGGCTGGTTGAGTGTTCTGGATAAAGCTCTGGGGCTACCTGAGCCTGCAGCATCCCTGGCTGATTTTCTCTGGGTGTTCTCCCAGTGCTCAGTGGCTCCAAATGGTGCTGGGAGTTGTGTGAGAGGAGCTCTGCAGGCTCTGCTCTTCCTAAATCCTCTCAGATCTCTTCCTTGCCAAATTCTCCTGGAGGGAGGTTGAGTAATCCAGGCATGTGAAAACACTCCTGTGTTCATCCAGGGCATTGCCAAAGTGGACACACTGTCCTGCCTGGGCCTGCCAGAAAAGTTGTGTTTTGTCCAGAGGAAAAGAAAACATCCTTTTCTCTGTGCACTGTGGAATTTGTCTTTTCAGACTCTGATCTCAGCAGCAGAGTCTCTCTCACTGTGACAAGTTTGGCCATCCTGAGTCAGGACCATGGTGCAGTAAATTGAGTCTGAGCAGTGGCCAAAATTCAGCTGCTCCCTACAGAGTGGCCCTGAGGAAACTGGATTAAAAAACAAACAAAAAAAAACCCTAAACTGGATAAAATGGCAGAGACTCCAAAGAGCCAAGGAGAAAGAGGCTGAGCACCAGCTTGGGATTCAGTGTTTTGTGCTGGGTGTTGTTCTGCACTACAAAAGGTCTCTAAACAAAGCACAGGAGAAGGAATATTCCCTAGCTGGCCTGGCCAGGGTGAATTTTGGAGCACAGGAATTTGAGCAGGCTGTGTGAGCTCTGTGTCACTGGTGAATTTTGGAGCACAGGAATTTGAGCAGGCTGTGTGAGCTCTGTGTCACAGCTGGATATAAACCCTCTGCTCTAGGTGTGCAGCTTTACTTCCAGGCTGTTCCATGCAGCTGGAAAAGCTGATTTTTAACAGAAACACATAGATACAGTGACATTTTTGCTGTCTCTTGCTTTAAACCCTCCTAATCTAGCACTGACCTTTTGTTTCACCCTTTACTGCCTGCATTGGATTAAAATGGCAGATTTCCTTGGATTAAATATTAAAATGGGAGCACCAACTGTAACTGGTAGTTTCATCAAGCATGATCCACTCCTTTAGGGTCTGCCAGAATGGCTGCATGAAAAACCCCACACTGGGCACTGGTGGTGCAAAAGTGGAGTTTGAGCATCCTGAGCATGCAGGGCTGTGCAGGGCAGCTCCAGGACACCCCTGCCCCCTCCAGCTCTGTCTGGAATTTTCTCTGCTCTGGGTGGTGGATGGGGATGGGCTCAAAGACACCAAACAAAGGTGGGAGGAGGAGGAGCAGAAGGAAACTCTCTCCTGAAGCCAAGTTATTTGGGGAGGGGAAGTTGTTTTGTTTGGTTTGGTTTTCTGAGAGAACATCCCTGCAGCCAAGACAAACAAAGATCCCTGCTCCAGATCTTGTTACCTTTGGTCTCCTTGGGCCCTGTGTCAATTCCCAGATTGTTTTTATGGACTGTTTAATCCAGGGCTTTATTTCCCCTGTAGATAAATGGTATTTTAGATTCCAGGACAGCTTCAGATGCTAATACCAGCTGTCTAGACAAAGAGTGGCCCGTGAACATCATTGTAAATAAAAACAGTTTTGGGGGTTTGGGTTTTTTTTTCCTTTTCTTGTCCAACCAACTTGAGAGGGACTGGGGCAGGCACTGCTCAGTCCTCACCTCCTTTGCCACCTTTTGATGGAATGGAGCTGGGGCTGTGCCAGGGGATGCTTGGTGTCTCAGAAATGGAAATATTTCAGGTCAGGAAGCAGGGGATGGAGCTCACAGTTATCTGGTGCATCTCCTGGGCCTCACTGAAAACGATTTTGTGCCTCTTGTGGCTTTCACAACCTTTCACGGATCTGCAGCTGGGTTTTCCTGGTTTCCTGCAGCTTCTGTTCTTTGTTGCAGCAGTGCAGAGTCACTGCCCTGCAGAGATGCTCTTGTTACATTTCCTCCACTGATGCCATTAGGGAAACCATTCATCCTCACTTAAAGCACGTCCTGATCTTTCCCTGATGGCAGAGCTGGTGACAAAGTGCCCTCAGGCCAAAGAAGCAGATCAGGGGAAAAAAAAAAAAAAANCATGTACATTTTTGAGTTTTATTCACTAGATACTGCAAAAAAAAAAAAGAAAGAAAGAAAATCACAAAGCTTAAAAAGTTTTTGGTGGGTTGATTCTCTCTTGACAAATAAAGGTAATCCATAAAATTGTCATGTTCCCCTTCTTTAAACTCTGGAAGAATCATGCTCATACAATCTTATTGAACGTGGATATTATTTTAAAAGAAGGAAAATGATAGAGTTTGACGGATCCTGACCAGAAAAAGAAACCAAAACTTTCATTTGGTGGGAAATATCAACATTTCAACGTTTTTCCAATACTGTCATTTTTAAGAAATCCCCAAATTCCTGCTCCCAAGCAGCCTTCCTGGCCAGCAGCATGAGAAACAAAGCCAAGAGCCAGCAGAAAGTCTCTTTTAGCAGTGTACACACACAGAGTGTTTATAAAGCCTGCACTCTGTTTTTCCTTGACTCTCCTGGAGGATGCAGAACTTCCTCAGCATTTCAGAGCCCCAGGCAGCAGCAGCTGGGCTCTCCTGTCAGGTGAGGAGCTGTGCTCACCTGGCTGGGCACACCTGAGGAGCTGATGGAGCTTCAGAGGTGCTGGCTAAGCCTGCCAGCAAAGCCTCTGTGAGGAAACTCTGCCTGGAGAAGAGTCAGAAAGGCCCTGTCCAAGTTCTATGGTGGCTAAAATCACAGAAAGGGGGCAGAGAAAGGAAAGGAGGCTGTTCATTTTTTCTGCTTTACTATTTTGGGTTGTTTTAAAGCTTGGATCGAATTAGGTGATGCAAATTCTTCAGCTGAACCCTGGGTCTGAGGGGGAATATAAGGTTTTATGGAGCCCTGTGTGTTTTGTACCTTGTCTCCTAGCAGCACAAACCACATGGATGTGCGAGGCTGTTTTATGATCCGCCAGGGCTGTTGTTGGACAGCCTGCCCTGAGCTGAGTTATTCCAACCACGCTGGGTTGCTCTTCCCTCCCTCTCTCTTTCTCTCTTTTCCCCCCCTCATTCCCTTATTTTTTCCCCTCTCTTTTCCTTTTTTTGGTTAAGTTTCTGGTTAAGTTTTCTTTCCCCTCCTCACAGCCAATGAGGGATGGATGCTTTTGCCACCCTTGTGCCAGATCTCCCTCTCTGGACTTGGCCACTTCTCCCCTCCCTCCCAAGCCCTTTTCCCCTGCTGGCTGGGATTCCACCAGGCATTTCTAAAGAGGCAGTGAACTATGCTGGTTACTCTTTCAATTGCTCATCCCTTTAGTGTTTTCAATAAAAAAAAAAAAAAAAAAAACAAACCCAAAAAAACACCAACGGAGAGCTCCTGCTGCGCAGAACTTCCGCCAGCGGATTTGGGAGCCTGGCAGAGCTCCTGGGCTGGGCTCACACTGCTCCTGCCACCCCCTGGCACAGCTGGGCAGCCCTGAGGGGTGAGCACACTCAGAGTCTCGATCCCACCCTGCCCTGGGCTGATTTTTTGGTGTTTTGACCCCCCCAGGCTGATTCTGGTCCTGCCTCCCCTGCTCCTTCACCTTCTGACTCTTCCTGTCAGCCTGGTGGCTTTGCAAGCTGTGACTGCAGAAATGACACCCCCCCATCTCCCCAGCTATCCCCTCCAAGTCACTCCTGGAAAGATCTATTCACTATTATGTGACTCTTTATTTTTAAAATAAAAGGTTCTGACTGCTGCTCCCAGAGAGAAACACTGCAGGTGCAGATCAGAGCAGCTCTGCTGCACTCATGCTGCACATTGCTTTTTTTACATTGCCTTTTCTCCTCTGTTTTCTGCTTGTGAGGCCCCTGCAGCAGAGCTGAGCACTGGCAGGGATGTATTTAACACTGGTGGAGCATTCAGGGCAGGGCAGTTTGGAATTGTCCCCCTGGTTTGGGAAATGCCACCTGGGCAATGTTTTCAGCTCACCTGGAGTTCGGCCCAAGGAAAATTGAAAGGATTGTCAGTGTCAGCAGGGCTTTTAGAGGCCCTTGGGCCATGAGGGTTTAACTCAGCGTGGTGCTCATGAATCCTGGAGCAGGAAGAAAACAGAAATTAACTTTGTGCCTTCCTGCCCTTCAGAGAGGAAAACTCTGCATTGTCCCTGTCCTGCTGTAAGTGGAAACAGGCTGCTCATGGAAAGAAAGTCTGCTCTGAGATGAAAAAATCTGGCTGAGCTCAGTCTTATCCCAGACTGGGATTTGCAGCAGTTGTTATCTGAATTTTCTCAGCACTTGTCTCCACTCTGCCAAGGCCAGCACCAAGCCCTTGCTCCCAGGGGGATTTGGTGGGGATGGCTGATTGCAGCTTGTGTCACATCACTGAACTCGAGGCCGAACTGCATCAAGCTCTGCCAAACACCTGTGAGAAGCCAAATGTCAGTGCTGGACATGAAGGATTTGAAGGTGAGGATGCCTGACCTCAGACTGAGCTTTTGCCTTCAATCCTTAGGTGATTTAGGGCCAGGAAAAACATTTTAACCTGTGCATGTCCTGCTGCCAGGGGTCAGCTCTGCCCCAGGCAGAGTGACAACCACTGGTGCTGCTGCTCCCTGGATTCCCTTTCCTTCCCATGGCATGGAATTGGCCAGGGTTTGTTATCCTGGCACAGGGAAGGGCTGTGGGGGTTATTGCCAGCCAGAGTAGGATGTTTGCAGAACACAGACCCCAGAGAATTTCCCTGCTTTGCTTGTTCAGGATGCAGCAGGAGGGGAGAACAGCCCAAGGCTCTGTCCAGGGCTGCTCTCCTTCACTGCTAGAAAGCTCTTGGGGATTACAGAAATCTATCTGGCTCCTTTTTGGCATGGATAACTCACCAGGGCAGTGAGCTGGGTGATGGGCACTACCAGCCATCAGATTTACTCCAGGTTAGCATCAGTGGGTGTACAGATGATTCCTGCACAGAGCTGGTGGTGGCCAAATGCCACCCAAGCTAAGCATCAGAGGCAGAAAAATCAGCTTTGCTTAGAAAGAGAAGGACAAGCATGGAAAATCCCCCTAATTATGGAGAATTGCAGCCAAGACCACATGAAAGCAGAGTAGTTCATACTCGTTAAGGAGGCTTCGTAGGTGGAAAATGTCATGTTTAATTAAGAAATCACTTCCTCGAGGTCACATAGACAAACTGGGCTGAGGGATAGCACATGGCCCCATTGGGGGGGTGTCAGGGCTGCTGAAGGAAGCTGGATGTGCAGGAGCCTCGGGGGAGGTGTGCTGGCTGGGGACACTTATTTCTGTTATTCCTTAGCCTCTGCTCTGATTTAAGGGCAGGAGGGATGGCATCAGGGATGTCTGATGTGCCCAGGTCAGAGAGGGCAGGGGGGTGATGTGTGAGCCCTGCCTGAGCAGGACTGCAGCACAATTAAATAAAACACAGAGTGCCCATGCAAGGAAAGGGAAGAGCAGCCCTGAGCTGCACAGACAAACCCTGCTGTAAATCAGTGCTTTCCAGCCCTGGGCACTGCACATTTCACTGACACTGTTATTGCTGCCCTCTCTCTATCTCAAACAGAGAAAGGGAAAGAGTTTTCTACCTACAGGGAAAGAACAAATACAGTTTATGAAGCTTGTCAATATTTTAGATAAATTGTTTATGTCCTGCTTCAAGTTCCACTCCCTGCAGGCTGCTGCAAGCTGCTGAGGGTTTGTGGCTGTGCTGTGATCTCAGGAGAGCTGTGAGCAGTTGTGAGCCATGTGTGTGCTGCTGGCCCATCTGACACACTCCACTCATTCAGCAGTGGCCAAAACCTGCCCTGCAGCTGCTCTGCTTTCTGCTCTGCCTGCCTGCACTTCCCTCTCTGTAGTACAGACAAATGCATTTATTTGTTTTGTTTTGTTCATATGCAGCCAGTTACAGGGGAGCAGCGTGGAGAAACATGATCTAATAGAATGGTATTTACTAAATATACACATTCCATGCCTGACTCTATACATCCTCCCAGTTTCTGGAGCATTCCCTAGCACAGGACATCATGCCAAGAGGAAACTTCCCAGCTTTTAAAGAAACCCCTTCTCACTGCTCCACACCACAGCAAAGCACACACATTTGTGTTTTCACCTCTCACAAAAGGCAGTGAGGAGGTTTGTGTGTAGTAAAACAAGACAGAAAAGAGATCTCTGGGCAGGGTGTGGGGAATGATTGCATTTTCTCTCCTGCCAAAAATATTTCATTTGGGTGGAAAGGGGAACATCACTTCTGTGTCAAAGCTACTGGCCACCTATAAAGGCAGAGCCCAAAAGGCTCCTTTCTTTCTGTCATACAAATTATTTAAGTCTTCCTGGTGGAATAAAGGGCTGAAGGGAGCAGTGTTTTTTTGACACATTTATTTTAAAACCAGCCCAAACACTCTTTTTATTTCCCTAATGTCATGCTTACCTGTCTTGCATTTGGAGGGGAGAGCACAAGGTGCTCTCCAGGCACACAAAGCTCACTGTCCTGGGGTGTTTGCAGCTCCAGGTGCTGCTGGGGATGAGCTGGGGGAACTCCCAGAGGAGTCTCAGCCTCACATCTGAGCTCCAGACAGGGAAACCACAACCACAGCAGCTGGGCAGGAAGCAAGCAACATCTGGCCTTTGACTTCCCTTAAAGACATTTGGGGTTAGGTTGTTCTCTCTGCTTCCCTCCCTCTGTCTTCCAGGCAGACAGATCTGAAACCACAGCTGGGGCTGCCACAGACAGAGCCAGCCCTGCTGCCTGCAGGGGACAGACACACAGGGGGGGCTGCTTTCCTCCTGCCCTGCCCTTCCTGGGGTCACCCTTCTGATTTCTGTGAGGTTTCCACCTCCCCCTGCTCCCCAAACTGGGCACTCAGAGCTGCCCATGCACAGGATGCATCTTGGGCAATCAGGGATTTGCTGGGCAGGATGTCACCTAGCCAAACAAGTCTCTTTGTCTGCATTTTTTTTGGTTTTTCTTCCTGGCTGATGGAGCTGTGGTTTGTTTACTTATTAGTATACTTTATTTTCCCCTTTTATTCTAAGGAAAAGTGTTTGAAGCACAGGATCCTTTAGAGGGAATGAAGTGCAGTAAACACATTGGGACGGGGATGAGCTGAGGCTGGATTAGCCAAGCCCTCCAGGAGTGACATTTAACAGCAGAGCCCTGATGTGTGAGCGTCACTGCCTGTTACACAGCAGGGAAACTGAGGCACGGAGCAGGGAAACTGAGGCACGGAGCAGGGAACTGACTCCCTGAAGGGCAGAGTTGGGCACTGAGCCACAGGCTCTTGAATTCACAGAGCTCTCCTCACCACCACAGGGTGCCTCTGGCTTTGGGTGTTGCCTTGCTCTGTCTGCACAGGAAGCTTAAGACGTGAATAAACGTGAATAGTGCTCAGAGCTGATTTTCTTTTTTTCACCCTGTTTTCTTTTTAAAGGACAGTGTCCCAAAATAAATGTTCCCTTGAGTCAGTTCAATCTCTAGTAGGAAGAGTTTCCACAGAGTAAAGACCTTTACCATTAGTAGTGGACAAATGGGTGACTCAAAACTTTTAAGAACATAGCCCATGATCATATAACTTGCTATATTAGGAACTTGTGTAATTGAGCTTCTGCTCAGTGACTTCTGAGAACAGCCAGTAGAGATCCTCCAGGGAAAACAGCCCTGCCCTCCCTTTCACCTGCCCCTGGCTCTCTATAAAAGACAATTGTGCAACGTTAATTTCTCTGCAGTCTCAGCTGTCTCTTGGGAACAGCATCCCTGCCCTGCCAGCCTTTTCACTGCCACCTAACAATGGTCCATGCTCAGTTTTGTGTCCCCAGCTGAGATTGCCATGGACTGTGACCACTCACACAGCACTGCCCTGTCCCCAGGGCATTCTCAGTGCCCCTGCTCACTCTGTACCCCAGACCTGGGCAGTTTGTCCTGGGCAGCTCGGTGCTGTCACTCCATCCCTCATTCACTTCTGTCTGCTCTGACTCTGCCACAACCTGACTGCAGCTCCTTTATTGCTTCAATTACACGAACTATTGTCACAAGGGCACGTCCCTGCTCTGCCAGGATGCACTTCCCAAAAATTGGTGTCAGGACAGGGGAGGCCCCAGTGGATGCTGGCCTCAGCACAGTGAGTTCTTGCCAGACTGGAGAAAGGGGAGGGAGTGGGAGCTGGAGAGGAAAACAGTTTGGAGATGGAGGAGTTAATACCTCAGATACCTCTAGGAAGGGAGGAGGGTGTGAGACAGACAAAGGGTGGGAAATGCCGTTTCCTGATGGAAGAACTTTGGCTGACACATTGGCTGTGAGTAACTCAGAGCCAGTGGCCCGTGTCTGATTGCTATTTATAACTGCTCCACAACGATCCCCTTATCACGAGGCCAGGGCAGTGTCTGCACACCGACCAGGCAGAAATCAGCTCAGGAGTGATGGGCTTTGCAGCAGAAATTGCCAAGGGCCCGCTGGTCTGGGAGGGAAGCCGTGGTCCAGCAGAATGCTCAGATTGAACACCAGGACAGGACCCTCGTGCTGCCCCCATTCTGGGCAGGGCTCCTCAGCCTGGCTCCTGTGCTGCTCATTTCTTTCTGTCCCAACCCGAATAAATGGCTGATATAAATTCTGCCAGCTCAGAGGGGCATGGGCACAGGGAGAGGCTGGGCTGGCAGTCCCCTCACCTCCCCCAGGAGTTTCCAAGGTCTGTGAATCCCTGCAAGGCCAGACTCACCGTGCAGAAAAGGCAGGAGAAACCTGGAAGCACAGCCCTGGCATTCTTCAGGAGCTGCTGGGGACAAGGGACACTGTCCCAGTGTCCGCTCTGCAGGACTCCTTGACCTCTCCCTGACTCCTAGGATGAGCTAATATTTGGGCAGGGACTTTCTGCTGGGGTAATCCATCTCGGAGTGACAGTGGCAGTGACAGCTCTGTGCTCAGGGCTGAGCTTTGCCCGCTGCGTGGGATTCCCAGGAGAAAGCAGAGTGTTTCTGCAAGCTATCATTAAAGCCAATTATGTCTGTAAAAGTTTCTTTCCGGGTGGAAGGTTGAGGTGTTTCATGCCATGTAAGTCACACAAAGGACACAAAGGATGGGAATTTATTGCCACACGAGCCCGGGCTCACTCTTCCCCTGCTGCTCCCCCACCGTGACCTGCAGAACCGGTTCTCCCCTCCCAGAGGCAGAAACCCAAAACCAAATCTGTGTGGCAACACAAGGGGGAGAGGGAAGAGCGGTGTCCAGGCTCCTCCTTGCCCTGCAGGGAGGTTTGACATGGAAACTTCCTTCACCCTGTTATCAGGGACTGCTCCCATCTCTGCCTGCCTGTCCCCCAGGCTGCCTCGGGGCTGTCCCTGGGGACAGCAGCGGCCACCAGACACGACAGCCAGGCTGATGACACCCACTCTGCCTGCTGAGAGGGGTGAGCACCCAAAGCCCTCACCTGATCCCTGTACCGAGGCCAGGATGGAAATAAAATCATCTTGTGATTCTGCTCCATGGATGGTTTCCACAAGGAAGCCAGAGCTGGATGAGAGCTCCAGCTCCCAGGAAAAAAACAAAACAAAACTGTGCTTCCATCCCATTTCAGTCCAAGAGATCAAGGAGATCAGTTTTACCCACAAACAGGCCAATATTCTGGAACAAATCATTCTGTAATTCTGTTCTCTCAACCTGACCTTTATCTGCATTGTCAGCTCAGGACAATGTCACCCAAACTTTGCTCAGCAGTGCACTGCACCTCTGCTGCACAAAATTGAGTGAATTGCAAGGAGATGCAGAGTCTGACTGTTCAGGAATGCCGTGCTCCCTCCTGCCTGGGCAGCTGCAGGCGCTCTGCCCTCGTGTTCTCCCGTGTTCCAGAGGCAGCAGAGATCCTGACTCGTGTGACTGCCATGAATCAGTCACTTCTTACCCTCGGGAGAGAGCTGCTGCCAGCAGAGCTTCATTGTGAATGTTACCTGCTGAATATGGATGTGCTGAATGGAGATTTGCCTACATCTCAGGTAATGCTGAGCCATTAAACCGCTCCTCACTCATTTTAATTTCTTGTGGCAATAGGTAAAACTAAATTTATTCTTGAATAGTGGAAGTTGCCAGTGAGATGGGGTCAGTGGAGCTCGGGTCAGACCCCACCTGCCCTGGGGGCTGTAGTACCTGCCCCGAGCACTTTGATGTATAAATAACTTTGTGCCTCACGGTTTCTGAATGTTGTTTATACCCCAGTGGCTGCCACGCCATGTGCCAAGGTTATAAATACCCTGCTGCGTCTAGACTGTGTCTAAACTTGGCATTGGGCACCCAGATTCATGAGAGGAGTGGTTTCATCCCTCAGCACAAAGGAGGTGCCCCAAAGTGTTTGATCAGGGCTCCAGAGGGGGCTTGGCAAGAAATTTCTCTGCTCCTGCCATGCCAGCGCAGCCCTGGCCCCTCTCTGAAGGAAAATCCCTTTTCCCGTGCTCCGAGGCTGCTGGGCACCCAGCCCGGAGGAAATGCCTGCCCCTGTCCCTTCCTGCCGGGCTTCAATGCCCCAGGGAGAGCAGGGGGCACAACAGCCCAGCAGCACCTTGCCTGGCCCTGCAGAGCCGGGCTGGGCTGGGCTGGGCTGGGCCGGGATGGGATGGGATGGGATGGGCTCAGACTGGGCTGATCTGGGCTCACACTGGCACAGGGGTACCGGGGGCTGGGGGCTGCAGGATGAGCTGGCACGGAGGGACAAACAGGAACATCTGCCTGGTGCAGCTGCACAGGAACCTCTGCAGCAAATGCAGAGCCAGGAGTGCTGCATTTCAGCACGAGGGTGATAATTTGTATTTGGATAAAGGACAGGGAACCACTTCGGGCCAGATTGTGACTGTAAGGGGGCTGTGGGAACTGATCATTCCTGGGGTTGCTGTGGGGATGCTCTGGGGTTTTTTTCAGGGGTGTTCTGGGGTTTGTGTCAGCATTGTGAGCTGCACCAGGTGCCTGCCCAGCAGCCTGGCTGGGGATGTTCCCCTCTGAGCTGTCGGTGCTCTGGGGTGTCCTGGGGAGCTGCAGAGCTCATTTCCTCAGCGCTGGCACCAGCTCTGCTCCCCAGCTCCAGGCAGCCTGTGGAGCTGCAGGGAGGCCAGAGGTGAGGAATGTTTGAGCTGTCACCTGGCAACAGCCAAACACTGACTTCAGATAGGAATTGTAAAACAGCTCAACGTCAGAGTGATGGGGCAGGGGGTCCCAGGGAGCCCCATAAAACCCTCAGTGCAATCCTGAGTGCAAGCCAAGCTGGCTGCAGCCCCTCCTGTGCTCAGAGCCCTCAGCAGACCGTGCCAGGCTGAGGCTCAGGGTGACCTGGTGCTGTCCCCACAGCCCCTCAGCAGCACATCAGGCACTGCTGCTGCTGCTGCTGCCACCCGCCTGTGCTGCCCTGTGGGGCTCTGGGCTCTCCGTGGAACACATCCAGCAGGAGGTTTAGCACAGGATGTTTCCCAAGTTCTCAGGCAGTGCAGAACTCTTGGCAGCAGTCTGGGTCTCTGGCACCAAAGAAACTGCTAGGGTTTATCAATGGTGGCTTACTTTTGGGTTTATCCTTGAAATCACTAGCAAAAACAGAGAAAGCAGCGGGGCAGGCTTTAGGACAGGCTTTGGGGCAGGCTTTGGGGCAGGCTTTAGGACAGGCTTTAGGACAGGCTTTAGGGCTGGGTACCCAGCCCCAGCAGCAGGTCCTCAGGCTCAGGAGTGACACTGAGATGAATGAAGGGGTTTGGGACTAAACCTGCACATTGTGCCCATGGCAGGGCAGGGCTCAGGGCTGTGTGCTGCTCCCAGGATTACTGGGAATGCCTGAGCAGGGCAGGCTGGACAATGAGCACAGGGATTGTGATGGAGGCTCTGCTCTGGCTCCGTGCTGGAGCTGGGCCTGGCTCCAGGCAGATGGGGCTGCAGTGCTAGGCAGGGATGGGAGGGCTGGGGTTGTGTTTGACAGGCAGTGAGGTCACTCTCCCCATCCCCTCTGGGTGACATATATCAACAGGCTGCCTTTGCCTTGGATAGAGTCATTCATTTTTTAAAATCTGCTTGTGCTGCTTCCCCTTCCCTCTTAACCCATTCTCAGCCTTTGCCTTTCCTCATCATTTCACTCAGAGAAAATGTGAGGTTCATCAAATAATGACATTTAACATAGAGTCACCTCTTTCTTTCAGGGGCCAACACACCCTGGCATCCCCTGCAGCCAGCTCCTACAGCTCCCACAGCCACCTCTATAAATCCATTAAACATAAATAATTCTCCTTCATTTACCTGCCTTATCCCCTCAGACTGAGCCATGTAGGTCTTACAAAGGGATTAAATCTGCAGTGGAATGCTGAGGATTCAGATTAAAAGGTGGCATTTAGGGCACATTTCAGCACAGACTGATGTGCTCACAGCACTGAGACATGCCCTGGCTCTACAATGAGCCACAGTGACAGAGAGGTGACAGAAAGGGTGGCCTGGGCACTGACCACAGGCACTGCATGGGTAAATTTATTCTGTGGCTGCAGGGATCCTGGATCTCCCCTGCTCTGCCTCTCCTGCATGTGGTTAAGGAAAGAGCAAGAGAAGGAGAAAGGAAATTAACACAACAGAGAACTTGACATAAAAGTGTTTTATATCATCTGCTATAAAACAAGCCATAAATCCCTGCCCTCCTGCTCCACCCCTCCACATGGTTTTCATTTTAGGGGCTGGCTGAGAAGCAGGGAAGTGAGGGTACAAAGCACACATTCTTGGTGGGAGAGGTTCCCCTTCCCTGTGGGTTCCTGCTCACACCTTGTGCCCACAGCACAGCATTGTGCTCTGGTGAGCAACCACAGCCTGGAGAAGGCAGCATCTGGCAGCATCTGGCAGCATCTGGCAGCATCTGTCTGCCCTTGCCCAGCTCCAGGACCCCAGGGGGAGCACTCAGGGCACTGGATGTGCCTGGGGAAGCTCCTCAGCACCAGGAAAAAGGGAAAGGACTGGGCTTTGAAAGATCCTTGTGTCCAGATTTGGTCCCAAAGGAAATCCTGAGATGTTTCAGGGCATTGCAGCTCATTCTGGAGTTCCTGGGGGAGCTGCCTGAGGAGGTTCTGGAGGGGTCTGGGGACTGGCAGTGTCAGATTCATAGAAAAGAGGCAGTGCCCATGAAGCTGGAACAATAGGACACACAGTCCTTGAGGGGTTTATTGCTGTATTGCAAGAGCCTTGTTGGCTCATTGCTCCTGTGTCCATTGGTAACGTTACAGAACATATTTAAATGAAAATCCTCATCCACTGAATAAAAAACAAATCCAGGGGAAAATACATTCAAATAGTAGCAATTATTGCTTTTGTTTCTATAAAACTTAATTCTCATCTTGGGCTGTTGGAGCAGATTGTTTAAGGGCCATGCTGGACAGAAGATTGAGATAAATCTGAAGTCAGGCAGAGCTTTGCTGTTGCAGTGAGAGCCTTGGTGATCCCAGGGAGTGTGCACAGAGCTCTTGGGTGCCAGGGTGAGGGCAGGGAACAAGTCCTGGAAGGACCCAATGAACCCTGCACACTGAGGATGGAAAGTGCTTGGTTACAACCTTGGTGCTTAATTCTGGAGTGAGGACAGCACAGATCAGGACACAGGAAAGGCTGGGAAGGATTGTTTAAAGCTAAGCTAATCACAGTAAGAAAGCACATGTGGAAGGCAATAAAACTGATGGGTTGGGCACATTTTACTGAGCACTTTTTGCTGATGTTAGCTAATAAAACAGCAGAGCCTTTGCTAACTGAGCTCCTCTCCTCTGTGCATTCCATCCTCCCTTCAGTTATTTAATTCCTCTTCAAAAATGACCAATACTTATTTTTAAGGGAAATATTGCATCAAGTGATTATCTGCGAGTCCAAGGAGTGAGAGGTATTGCTGAGACGAAGGATAATTCATCCTTGCAGGTATTTTTAGTTAAACTGCAGAGGAACATGGAAAACAGAAACTGAGGACACACTGAGAATGTTCCCACCATGTCCTGCTGTAATGACAAGAGCACGTAGGTGATGCAGCTGTCACTGTGATAGCAGGGTCTAAAATGGGTTTAAATTGGGTTTAAACTGGGAGCAACTCCCATTCTGCCACATAACAATATTCTTTCTGTTCACTTGCATTCCAGCACTGGCTTTAGAGCCCCTGGGGACTCTTCCCCAAGCCCAGTTGTGACAGTTTCACCTGGGAGGGTGGGAAGAGGTGCAGGCCATGGTTGTGACTCCCCCCTCTGCTCCTCCCAGACTGGGGTGGGAAGCATCAAACTGGACCCTGGACCCTGCAAGCCCCCACCCAGCCCACTCCCCATTCACGAGATGTTTGGTCCCTGAGCTCACTCCTGAATGGGCTCCAGGGAGCTCCTTGGGCTCCAGCTGCTCCTCCTGAGCCCTGACTCTGCTCCCATGTGTTTCCCATCAATCCCAGTCCTGCCTGCAGAGGAGATTTCTATGGGGATGGAGGGAAGCTGGTTCACCCAGGGGGATGCTGCTACTCTGCTCCATTGATCCCCTTTTAATCCTCCAAAAATCAGGATTCTTTCTGTCTGTATTTGGTTATATCCCCAATATCTGATTATACCCCCAATTTCTGACTGTATTCCCAATTTCTGACTGTACCCCCAAATTTCTGACTGTATCCCCTATATCTGGCTCTGTGCCCTCTACCTGGCTCCTTGGGCTGTGTTTACACTGAGCTGCTGTGTATTTACACCCCCTGCACTTCAGCACTGCTGGCTCCAGGAAGGCTCCCGTGGGCTCCTGCTGCTCCTCACAGACCCCTGGGACCTCCAGAGGTGTCTCAGCACTTGCCCAGAGTGTGAAGGGCCAGGATTTCCTGCTGTCCCCAGCCAGGGGTGTCTGTCTGAGCCATGGGCAGGCTCTGAGCAGCTCCCAGGGGCTCTCAGGGCTCCCAGTCCCTCCTTCCCCTGCTCACACCTCCTGCCCTCAGGAAAACACTCCTGGCCTCAGTGGCATCTTCTCACCATAAGCTCATGAATCCAGCTCCATGCTAGTGTGGAAAAATGTGTTTTGCCAGCAATAGTTTCAGGCAGTTTCCCTCTCCCCTGAATGCCCACCTTGCTCCTCAGGGGCTGCTGCTCCCAGGTGAGCCCTGCCTGGCACAGGGTTTGGACTGAGCTGCTGCTGGGTGCCCTGGCCCTGAGTGTGGAGCTGGAGCTATTTCAGCAGTGACAGGAGGTTCAGGAGCAGAGGCCAAGCCTTGTAACAGCCCAGGCCCTCCCTCTGCAGCATCTGAGCACAGCTGGCTGAGGGACTGTGGGTGTGACAGACAGATGCTGACCTTGGGGCAAGGCAGCCTGCCCTGGCCTCGTCCCTTCTGCTCCTGCTGTGCCCTCGTGCCTCATCTTCCCACCAGGGAATCAGGAGCAGTCAGTGGTCACTCCCTGCAGAATGAGGGATAGAAGGAATTCAAACTGCATGCATTTACTTTAGCCTTTGGGATGTCCATTGAGTCACTCTCCACAAAACTTTGCTGACAGAGAAGCCCAGTGGTGTCTCTTCACTGTGCTCCACTGCATGTTCTTCACTATGATTTTGGATGCTCTTTTGGACATCCATGTCTGCCAAGGCTGCTCCCAAAATCTGAGCAGTGACCTCGGCCACCCTGAGGGCAGATGAGTGCAATTATCAGGATGTTCATCACCACCAGAGAGATTTCTTTGATGGTGCTCCTGGCAGGGATGCACTTTGGAAAGAGTGTCAGCCTCCCACAGACACCCACTTAGAGCAGGCTCCTGCATTTGGCTGCTCTAAGTTCAGACCTTCAGTGTTTTCAGGAAGGAACCAGAATTCCTCATGCTCTTGCGTTGCTGTTTTTAATCTGATGCCAGAAAATAGCAGGGTTGCAGACCCCTATCTGTTTTTTTGGACTATTTTACCAATATTTCACCGAACTCAGGACTTGAGACAGGAATGTCAGACCCAGCTCCAGCTGCAGTCAGTGGAAAAAGAGAAACTGCCTTGAGTGGGAGCTGGACTGGGACCTAAAACTGAGTGCAGTGGTGCTGCGATGTCTTTCATCTCCAAGATGCTGGGTGAGATCCAGGCTGTGCTGGTAATGGTTGGGAAGTTGCCAGCTGCTAATGATGTGGAACAAGCTGGTGACTCCTTGCTCCAGTTTGTAGGAAGCCACCAGACAAAACAAGTCCCAGGAATAGCCAGCTCAAGCCTTTCCTGGTTGGGTTCATGGTGTACTGGCATGGGAGTAATTCAGGAACTTCCCCTGATGTGGCTCCTGTGGTGTCTGATCTGTGGAAGCCACAAGGCCTCTGAGCACATTTATCCTCATGAAATTCCCTAGAAATGCTCCCCAGGCTGTACCAGCAGTGTCTGGGACACAGTTTTCCCAGACCTGGCCCACTCTGCTGGTGCTTTGCTGTGTTCTCAGCATCACACAGAACCTGCCTTGCTCTGGTTTCCCTGCCTGCACCCACAGCTCCTGCACCCAGCCCTGCCCCTGCAGCTCCCAGGGCGAGGGGATGGAGGGATGGAGGAGCTCCAGAGTGAGGAGCTCCATCCCAGGGGAGGAAGAGATCGATCCTCTGGCATGGGCAGCATGGACTGGACAGCCCAGTCTATCCCAGTCTGACTCCAGTTCCAGGAAATGGCAGTGGGGAGGGAGGGGCACAGCACATCTGTACAGCTGCTGAGGCTGCAAGCACAGCTCCTCGTTCCACCTGGCTGGGGACAAGGAAGATCAAGGTGAGGATGCCCAGGACGCTGGGAGTGCTTTTGTGTCTGGCTCAAACAAGTGAGGTGCCCAAAGAGTGCAATGGCTTTGTGTGCCATTCGCAGCGCCATTTCAGAGAGAGCCTCCGATTGTCTGAGCTTTTTAGAGCTGATCTCTCCTTGGAGGGGTGTTGGGTGGAGGGGAACAGGAGCCACAAGAGCATCTTCAGAGAGTGCAGGGTGGGCGATCGGCAATTCTGGAGGTGCAGAGTGCACAGGATCAAACCTGCGCTGATCCCTCCGGGCTCTCGGGTGGCTCTGCTGCCAACGCTGCTCCTGCAGTGCTCTCTGCTGGGAATGAGAGGCAGACACAGGCGGGGCTGCATCCTCCGGCCCGGAGAGCGAAAAAAAACACAGTTCCACCACAATCCTGCAGCCCAGACTGTACACAAACAGCCTCCACCAGAATCCCGCAGCCTGAACTGCAGACAAACAGCCTCCAGCAGCATCCTGCAGCCCACACTGCACACAAACAGCCTCCAGCAGCATCCTGCATCCCACACTGCACACAAACAGCCTCCAGCAGCATCCTGCAGCCCACACTGCACACAAACAGCCTCCAGGCTGAGGAGCGATGAGCAGACCCAGCTCTCGCCTTGCTCCGGGGGTGTGTGCAGCACCCTTGGGCCAGGCTGGAGCTCCGGGATGCAGAGCAGGCAGCACAGGCGGCTGTGCTCGGTGCCCTGCTGCTGCTCTGGGGGTGACAAGCAGCGAACAGCGGCTCAGAGCGGCTCGGAGCACATCTGGGCTGCCCAAGCCAGACGTGCCGGACACCGGTCCGGAACAGTCTCACCTTCCGGGACACCTGATCGCCATTGAGGCTGCTGCCCACGCTCGCTTTGGGCTCGTGTCGCTTTTGTCACCTCCGCGCTGGGGACAGCGCAGCTCCGTGCGCTGCGGGGCCGCTCCCACCAGGGGGCGCTGCGGGCACGAGCCGGGTGGAAAAGGCGCGGTTTTGGTTAAAACACGAATTTCAGCACTCGGGCCTCGTGTCCAGCCCTCCCTGCTAACTGCTCATCGGCTGCGCTCCCCAGAAAACCCCTGCAGTACTTTACTGGCGTTGTACAACCTCTCAGTAACTTGCAACTTGTCCTAAACATTCTCAGCAGGTTTGGGGTTAGATTCTTTAAGGTCCCTCCTGGCCCTTAGCACCCCCTGTTTCTATGGTTTTATGTGTCTTTGGCACTACCAAAGGGCATAAAGTGAGTAAAGATGGTTCAGTAGGAGCCGAGTGTTTAAAGATGTCACCTGGTAAATCCTGCACACACCAGATTGCACCAGCTCCTCCCTGTCTGCCCTCATTGCTGTTTTCTCCTCCTGCCCATCTTTGCTTTTGCATGGCCACAGGTTGCACAGCAAAGTTAGGCTGAAGTTATAAACAGTCAAACTTTGGTGGCCTTCACCTGTCCTGCCCCAGCCTGTCTGACACAGAAACAGAGCTGGGAACGAGGTCCTGCACTGGGCCAGGACTGCCCAGCTTGGGGCTGTGCCCAACAACAGCACAGCAGGACACAGCCAGGACAGACTGGACAGACTGGACAGAGCCAGGACACAGCCAGGACAGAGCCAGGATAGAACCAGGACAGAGCCTGGACAGAGCCAGGACAGACTGGACACAGCCAGGACAGAGCAGGGACAGAGCCAGGACAGACTGGACAGACTGGACACAGCCAGGACACAGCCAGGACAGAGCCAGGACAGACTGGACAGAGCCAGGACACACAGCCTGGATAACAGGGTCCAGCACCATCGCCTCCAACAGAAACATGAAATTCTGAAAGGTTCTTTGGGCACCGAGGGTCCCGGACAGGGGCACCCAGACACCACTGACCCCATTGGGACCCGGGCATTGCTTCATCTCTTGGGTTGAACCTGTAAATCTCTGTGTCCCACTGACCAGGCTGAAGTTTAAATGCAGGGAATGTGCTCACACAAATGTCAGACTCCAGTTCCTGGCAGGTTTAGGACTGGGAATTTGATTTATGCCATTAAGGCAGGAAGGAAATTCGCGTCTGGATCAGAATTTAAGCTAGAAGCTGTTCAAGCGTGCTGTCAAGGGCAACAGAAAATTCATGTGTGTGAAAAACATGCAGACCTCGAGTCTTTTTGTACATTTTAATGTTTTCTTCCCGATTTTGAGGTTAAAAGCTGGGCACTCCTCAATCTCCCGGCTGTGCAGTTCCCCCGCCGCACGCACACCGATGGCAGCTGTCCCGCTGAGGCGTCAATAAATCAAATAAATCATTTACCGGGACAGACACCCTGAATTTCGGCCGCCCCGTGACGTCACGGAAGGGGCGGACCCTCTCGGGGTCGTGACGTCACGGAGGGGGGCGGATCAGTTTTCTGTGTGACGTCACGAAAGGGGCGTCTCCTCTAATTGCCGTGACATCACGCGCTGCCGCCGGCCACGCCCCCCCCGGCGGCGTCACGCGCGCGCGGCCCGTTCGGCGCGGGGCCCGGCGGTGACACCGGCACCGGAACCGGCACCGCCTCAGCCTCACCCTCCTCATCCTCATCATCCTCACCGCCATGGCGGGCGGCCCGCAGGAAAACACCCTGCTGCACCTCTTCGCCGGGGGGTGAGTGCGGGGCACCGGGGCCGGGCCGGGACCGGGATCCCGCTGTGCCCGCGGGACCGACACGGACCGGGCCGGGACCGGGACTCTGCTGTGCCCGCGGGACCGACACGGACCGGGCCGGGACCGGGACCCCGCTGTGCCCGGGGCATGGACACGGACCGGGCCGGGACCGGGACCGGGACCCCGCTGTGCCCGCGGCACCGACACGGACCGGGCCGGGACCGGGACCGGGACCCCGCTGTGCCCGCGGCACCGACACGGACCGGGCCGGGCCGGGACCGGGACCCCACTGTGCCCGCGGCACCGACACGGACCGGGCCGGGACCGGGACCCCGCTGTGCTCGCGGGACCGACCGGGACCGGGTCCCCACTGTGTCCAATCCGGACCGGGACCGGGCCCCCGCTGTGCCCGGGCCGGGGCATTTCCCGTGCCCGTCCCCACTCCCCGGGCCGCTCTGTCGCTGTCACTGTCGCGACATGCGGCGGTGCCAAAGCCAAGCCGCGGGGCTGCGGGTCCCCGTCCCTGCGGTTCCAGCCCGAAAAGGGACAGCAGTGCGGGACGGGGGCTCGGGAGGTGCCGGTACCCGCGGTGAATCCCCTGGCATGGCACAGCACTGCTGCCCGGTTCTTGCTTCAGGCACTTGCAAACTGTCGGGTTTGTTGTGTTAAAAGCTGAAAGTAACAGCCCTAATCCGCAAACTGCCACCCAGACACCCTGCGAAAATTAATTTACTGCAGGTATTTTAATAGCAGTCCTGGACGGTAATTTTATGGTGTAAATTAAGTTTTAATCATCCATTGTCCAGATTAAGTGCCCTTTTGGCCTTGTCAGAAATATTTTAATTTTTTAACAGCTTGAATTACTAATTAATAGAATATTCCTTAGTCAGTTGATAGTAGTTAGGAAGCCAACATGAAACCTGTTGTGAGTTTAAATCTGTCTGATAGTAGACCATTGGCTTTTCTGTTACTTAACAGGATGCTTCAGTTTCATCTGACATGTCCCTGGAGAAACGGGTTTATTTAATATAATATTAAACCAAACAAATCTTAAGTTTTTCAGGGGCACTGCCCTTCCTCTGGCTCGAATCCTCCGAGTCCTCTGTCCCCTCTGGCCATCAGAGCAGAGGAGCCGGGGGCAGAAGCTGAATGTACACATGGAATTTGTTTGGATAGTAACAGCGCCCATCCCGAGCTCTTGGTGTCCTCATTTAACTCCTCAGACTATAAATAAGTGAGACTTTTAAACTCTTGGGTGTTTTAATCTTCCTTAGCGATTTCTTGTGCCCTCTGCCTCCTGCAAGGATCCCAGTACTTGTTCAATTGTGAAGTGGCTTTTGCAGAGGAAGTAAAAGGAGCCCATTCACTTGAGAGAATTTTGATAGAGGCATCATTGGTATTGTGATGGTTTTCTGGGAAGGTGGGGATGGGCTGTGGTGTCAGATTAAAAAGTAATTCATGTTTTTGTGTTTGCACAAAGCAGGCAGGCCAGCCTTAGATAATCTCAGCGGCCAGAATAGAACATTTAGCACCTCAGAGGCTGATGAAATGCGCTTGAATGTTGCAAAGTGCTCTCCTGTTGTTGAAAGAGATGGTTTCCTATTAACCAGGTTATTCAGGCAGGCAGGCTCGTTGGCCCTTTAGTTCCTGTTAGCTCCTTTTCAGGCTTCCAGCAGCAAACCAAAGAATGCTCTGGGTGCTTTGGGGAGGGCTCTGGGGGCTGCAGGGTTTCAGGAGCAGCAGGGGCAGGGATGCCCGGGTTGCACAGCGTGTTTACAGGGCAAGGTTCCTCCTTCCCCGCTGCAGTCAATGCTGTTGGTGCTGGTTTTATTTGGGAAGAGCTGCTGCAGCAGAGTTGTTCCATGTTGTCTTTCCAGCTGGAGGAATGCTGGTTACTGCACGCATTTCCTAAGAACGGGGAGTTGAGCAATGTGCTGATGCTGACACAGTTTGGGAGTTGTTTCCATCTGTAAAGTGGACAGAAGCAGTGTTCTCCTGAAGGTGTGATTGGCTCTCACCCTGCTCCCAATTCAGGTTCCTGTGCATTCCCTACCTCAGGAACACAGGAAATGCTGACAGGAATACCCACACCTGATAACAACATGATTGGGGGAAATGGAATGGACGATTAATGACATTAAAGCATTAGGAACAGTCTGTATTGTTCTGATACCCAGTTTCCTTTGGCATCTGAGAAGGCAGAAGCTTGTTTTGTTCACAGTGTGGACAATGCACTAATGAAATATCAAAGGTAGAACCCGCTTTGCTGTTTCTGCGTGTGGCATGTTTTAGAAAATCAAT
The DNA here is from genome assembly GCA_013397375.1 of Toxostoma redivivum. Classification (NCBI taxonomy): domain Eukaryota; kingdom Metazoa; phylum Chordata; class Aves; order Passeriformes; family Mimidae; genus Toxostoma; species Toxostoma redivivum. Next base: position 54,182 of record VXBI01004077.1, read on the forward strand.
AGAATTTCAAATACACAGCACAATGTGTCAGGCTGGCTATAAGCCGTGATTGCTCTAACCAGGCTGCTCCCTCATCTTTGTGGTCTTGGTGAAGATCTTTGTTCTGCAGGACTTCTTTAATATTCAACATTGGCTTGATAGTTGTATTAAGAATATTGCTCAGTGATTAAATCTAGGACTGATGAAGTAAGTCTTAATTTAGATACTTGGCATCTATCAATTGTGTTGGGTTCTGAGAGTTTATTTCAAATGCAGGTCATTGATACTTTGGGGTGGACTCTGAAGATGGAAAGCTGGCAGCAAGAGAAAAATGGGAATTGCATTCTGATGTGTGTGTCCTCTGCATATTTTTAAACAATGTTCTCTTTATGGAAGTAAATTATTCTCTTTCAGTTAACAGAGAGTACCTTATGTATCTCCACATATCACCATGTTTGACCTGTTGAAAATACTCTGCCATGGTGTTTTGTTTCCAGGGAGTTTCTGTCCTTTTTGCAAGAGGCTTGTGCAGTGAGCACTGCTTCAACATCTCTGGAGCTTTTCTGCACTGATGCAGCAAAATCCTGACTCACAGGATGAGGGCTTGGAGGTTTTGCCTTGATTGCAGCTCACGATTTTCCCAAATCAGATTTATCCTGCTTCATATCCCTGAATGTTCAAGGATCTGTGGCTGTTTATGCAGCTGAGGTTGTTTCTCCTTTTTCCCCAGATTTGGCATTTGCACACCCTAGGAATACAAAGTGTTTCTTTTGTGCACAGTGTGTTGTTTTCCAGGCACCTTCCCAGGGGATGATGTGTGGAATTCTCATGTGAAGGAAAATCATCTCATCTGAAAAAACTGCCCAATACATCAAAGTCCTTACTTGAACTATCTGCAGAGTATTTCTATTTGGGACATAATGTTTGCACCCTGGTGGCACTCTGAGAATTGCTGTTAGATTATTTTTTTTTTTTTTTTCACAAATGTTCCACTGACAACATAAACTCTGAGCTGTTAAAACTGGTGTTGCAGATACTAACTGTCATGCTAGGTATCAGAGGATTACCAGTGCATTAGCAGAAGTATTTAAATATTAAAGGCTGCATAAATTAACTGGATTATCGGACTGAAAGGCAAGGAGTGGGCTAGGAAGGCAAGAAGACAGTTGATGTGGGAGAGAATATGCCAGAGAGGCTGAAAATTGTGGGGCAAGGAGTCACTAGACTGAGCAGCTGGTAGTTCAGAAATAGAAAATAAAGTTTCAGTGCTCTGAATTTATGAATTGTTACTGTCAAAGTGCTGATTTAATGTGAAATGAATGGGGACTGGAGACCGAATACACAGTAGTGGAGCATTGGTAGATAAATGGATTGGGAATTAAGGCAATCAAATTACCTTCATGAAGTTCCCCCAGACTTGCAGTTGCTATGGAGTGTGTTGATTAGTCAGGAGTTAATTGCACGTATGTGTGTCTGTATTGGATAGACACAGCTGGGAAGGCAGCAGTGGGGGGACCCTCAGAACACTTCCAGGTAATGCCTGAGCTGTGGGAACAGGGAAGGTTTTGCTGGAGGAGCCTTTCCTGGTGGGCTCTTCCCCTTGAAATGTCATTGCAGAGAGATGTGAGCAGTGTGAGAGGAGGACGAGCTGGGGCCATCTCCTCCGGAGCTGTGACCCACACAGGGCTCAGCCCCAAGCCCTGCTCCAGCACACAGGGTGATCAGAGCTGATAAGGGCTGTGAGCGCTGGTGTTTCAGAGCCAAGTGACACAATTTCAGCTGCTGTGAGCAGAGTTCCATCACCAGCTCAGTGACTTTAGTGAACATTCACCACCCTCAGCGCTTGCAAAGGGGTGGAGGCAAAGTTCTTCAGTGTCTGTCGTGTGGATTGTCCCTGGTTTGGGTTTCTGTCCCTTTCAGGGCTGTTCAATCATTTCACCAGTCTCCATGGAAGCAGTTTCTTCTGGTGGGTGCATTTGCATTTGAAAAGCGCAATTTGGGGTCACCCTTGGACAGAACCTTGCAGAACCTGAGGGCTGTGCTGAGGAATTGTGTTCCTGGCCATGTGTTCCTTTTGAGCCTGTAAAGAACCTCGATTTCTGTGGCTGCCCAGCCTGGGTGGCCACGCTCTTAATGCACGTGTGGGGACTTTGGGGCTTTGGCAGAGAGTGGTTTGTGTTCGTGTAAAATGTACTGGTTCAGCAGGCAAAATAAACTGCATTCATGGTGTGCTTCTACAGCTTGGATATTTTTGCTATCCTTTTATTACCCTTTCCCTTGTGTTTAAAAAAAGATTCTCCTAGTAAGGTAGTTATGTCTGGAAGGGACTTTAGAAAATACCTACTAATACCTTTGTTAATGTTCTTCTGTGGATCTCTGTTCCCAAATTAGTGCATGCAATGTTCTTTAGCAACCAATGTGGGGTTTTACACAAGAAAAAGGGAACAGTTATTTTTTTAAATTCATCTCCCTTTCATGGAAAATTACTAAAACTGCAATTTCACATGAACATCAAAGAGAATTAAGATGTTGACCTCTGGTGTTTTCTAAGGAGAATCTTAAACACAGGTTTCTGAAGCAATCACATGCTTTGACACTTGTGCAAACAAAGAAAATATTTCCTAGTCAGTTCAGCTGTAGTAAATGCCCTTGCAAGAAACCCAAAATATTTAGTTAAGTCTTCCTAAATCCCAGTGTGTTTGAGTAATAAAATGTAGCTATAGTACCTTTTAGCCAACCTCAGCATTATGTTGAATCATGAAGTTTGCCAGAAGGAACATTCAATTACCTAAGAGGAGCAGCAGCAGAGAGAGAAATAGTTTGACCAGTCACTTTCCAGATTACTGATAAAAATGAAAATTAGGACTCATACACTTTATATTCTTGGCCCAATGTGCTTTTTTTGAGGCTCAGTCTGACTATTAAGATGAATATGTGTTTATTATAGGGTCATGTGTGTATAATATTTCATTTTTGTCCTTTGTTATCAGGATATGGGAGGTCTGTTCTTTGGAGCCTTTCTGCCCTGTTATTCTATTTGCCAATCCTCCTTTTCATCCTTGCTGCTTCTTTCTCTCCTAAAAAAGTTGCTATGCATTGTTTTTAAGAGTGCCTAGCTTAGTGTAGTTTTGATGTTTGCTTCTTCTGAAGACAGTTCTTTAATCATAAGTACTGAAATGGTTAAGAATTATTTATTTTTTTTCATTCTGTAGTGTCCTAATCCCCAGTGGCTCATTCTCATCTGGCAGCTTCCTGCTTCCCATAAGAAAAATCCACTTGAGGCTGTGTCTGTTTTAGGACAGCAGGCTCTGCAGCGTGGGTGCCATGGACGTTTTTGCAGGCAGAGCTCCCATGGGAGCAGTGAGTGGTGCCATGACCCCCTGGTCACTCAGGGATGTTTGTGAGTGTTGGTATCACCTTTGTGATCACCAGTCCCTCCCCAGGGCATGGCAACAGCCCATGCCCAAAGCCAAAGCTGTTTGCTAAAGACTTGTCCAGTGTGGAGTAACTGGAGATGAGTGCTCAGACTGAATTTTGAGTTTCTGTGCTGCACAGGTGTGCAGTGACATTTGTCACATTGTGTCCTCTGTTTGAACTGCTCTTTGCAGGTGTGGAGGAACAGTTGGAGCCATCTTCACGTGTCCCTTGGAGGTGATAAAGACGAGGCTGCAATCCTCCAAACTGGCCTTCAGGACTGTGTACTACCCCCAGGTGCAGCTGGGGACCATCAGTGGGGAAGGAATGGTCAGGCCAACGCCTGTGTCCCCTGGGCTCTTCAGTGTCCTCAAGTGAGTGCTGCTCCCCTGTCATCCACCATTCCTTGACACACTGATCCCAGTTTCACTTCACTAAAATAAAATGTCCTGGGGGCTTTCATCCTCTCAGCTGCCACTGGCTTAACTGAGCTCTTCTCTGCTATTAGCTGTTGTCTTTGCTGATTATTATTATTATTATTATTATTATTATTATACATTCCTCCTGTCTGTACCTGTCTTAGTCTCTGCTGAAAGCCCTGAGTGGTTCAGACTGCAGAGTTTGATGCTCTAGCTGCTCCTTTCAGATGTGTGTTCATAAAGAGGAAATGTGAAATTATCTAACAGCTGCTCAATAGTTCTACCAGCATCTGTGACAATCTCAGCTCCTGTATTTTAATACCAAAGCACCATGGACTTAAGGTCAGACCTCCTGCAGAAGGATTGAGTTTGTTTGGCTGCTTGGGCACCCCAGGGTGATGCAGAGGTGCTGCTGAGATCAGGTGGCAGGAGTGCCAAGGAAAATACCCACCAGCAGAGCAAGCTGAATGATTTTATGTAAGGCCAGCACGCCTGGCAGGCTGCCTGGGGAGAAGCTGCACAGTTATATAACTCTGGAGTGCTAATTCAAATTCTCTGCAGAGCTCTCTGGCTGGAGTCATTCTGGGACTTGAGTTCTGTGTTGTAAACAGCCTGCTTTCCCCTGCCAAACATTTCTTTGTCTACTCAGAGGTGAGTCTAGAGCAATTCGTGACTGAATGCATCAGGCAGTTCCCGTTGCTTTGATTTTAATGCCCTTTCCTTTGCTGCCTTTTCACCTTGCAGCATTGGACTTTAGGCAGCTGTAACTAAAGAAAGTGAAAACTTTTAGGGCAGAAAGATCTTAATTCATCCTCTGGGCCCATCTTTTGCTGGGGTTGTCTCTTTTTTTTTAGGGAGAGAAAAAGTGGTTTAAAATGGGTCAGCCTTTTGATATATTTATTAAGCTCATTAAGTTTGGTGACTGGAATCTTGATTTTATTTCACTTCAGGAATTGCTTAGCTGTGTGTACTGCCAAGTTTTCAACTTGATTACTTTAGATGCTTGAGAAGTGAGAGCAGGGTATTTCTGCTGTCATTCCCTTGCAGGCAGCATCTATGGAGAGCAGATAAATGCTATTGATTATGACCTGAGAAAATACAAATGTCAGAAAGAAGTGGCATCGAGTCCCTTGCTTTTACTCTTTCATCCCTCTCTCAGTCCTGGTCATTGCCAAACTGGGCATGACTTGAACCTCATGGTTTGGGAAAATTGTATGGCAAAGGAAGGAGTCATTAGAGCCCTGCCAGTTAAATTGCTGTGTAACAGTTAAAGGTTAAGTATGAGAGGCCTTAACTCCTGTAAATAGAAAGGAAACAGGTACCCAGAGGGCAGGTTAAGCCTGCTGCTGACAGAAAGCACTCCAGAAGGACAGGCTGGTTTTGTCTAATCCATTTAAGATTCTGATGAGTTAGCCCAGCTGGAAGCTGCAGTCGTGACTGTTAAGTGACAAAGAACAAGTGGTTGGTGGATCTGTCTCCTTGGAAACACTCAGCCCTGGAGTTTAGACAGAAAGTTCAGCTCTGCTGCAGAAAACAAAAGTGTTTCAGGAGCTCATGTATGTCCTGCTGTCTAATGAGGCTGGGCTGGAATCGGTGGGGAGCACTCTGGGCAGTGCCAGTGACCTGGAGAGCAAACTGAGAGCCTGGCAGCTGCAGTGAGCTCCCCACAGAGCCTGGAGCCATCACAAATTCCTGCAGGGTTTTCCCATGGTGAGCCCAGCTTAGGGAGCTGCTGTCTGGCACACTGTGCCCCCACATCGTTCCTGGTGTGACTGCCACATGCAGCTTTCTGGGGAAAAAGCACATCCCTAGGTAATTGTGAAAGGAAAAAGGATTTCCTTTTCCAGGTCTCTGTACAGGAGAAGCAAAACTTCTGAATTGCTTAGATACAGAGAACACTAAAAATATTCTTTGTTCATCAGAATCAGCTATCACTGGGTTCTCAATGAAACTTCAATTCCTGACAGCTTTCAAAGAATGGAAGTTACAGCCTCGTGCCATTTGACACCCATTTGCCTGTAGAGCACTGAATTTTATGGTACAGTGGTTTTTACTCAGTTTATAATTCCACTTATTTTGAAGTATATCATGTAGATTAAAATCTAACAGCTTCACATGTCATACTCTGTGCTTTTGTGTAGTTCTTTTGGCTCTCTGCCTGGCAGAACAAGAAACTTAACTTTTAAATCAAATACTATCTTTTCCCTCCCTGTTTGTTTTTTATTTTAAGGTCAATTCTGGAAAAAGAAGGACCAAGGTCACTTTTCCGAGGGCTGGGTCCAAACTTGGTTGGAGTTGCACCATCAAGGTAAATAGTTAAACTATTGCTAAAAGCCATGTTTAAGGTGCCAACACAAATGTTACAGTGCTTTTGTGATTCAAAATAATAGGCCATGAAGTTATCCCATCTGTAAACTGAGATTTGTGTCTGCATTCTGCTCAGTGTACATGCCAAGAAATACTGACAAAAATCTGATTTACACTTCTATGACACTGGAACATGCAGAGTAAATGCCAAGTACACTTAAGTTCCAGGTCATTGCAAGAGCCACTTCTGTGCTTGAAAAGGAAGAGAAAGCAGTGCAGGAAGGTCTGTAGGGTTAATAATTGCATTATTCTAATGTCCTGCTTGCCTTGAGCACAGCAGTGCCAGGGGAGAGGAGTTGCCCTCTGGGCCTTGCTTGCCTCAGTTCTTCCCAAATGAAAAACTGCAGCTGAGGGGGAGGGAGTCCCATTGCTGCCACACAGCCCCAAAAGAGAGTGTGTTCCTCCTTCAGCAGCAGTTGGTTTGCATTTGAAGTCCTACAGCACCTCAGTGGTGTCTCCCTGTCCTGTTCCTGGCAGGGCTGAAGATCTCTGTCTGGGAGATGATAAAACTCATGAGCAGCTTGGATATTGGCAGATGTTCTCTGCCTGAAACTGAACCAGTTAGAACCAGTTTTCCAGTTAGAAAGGAACCTGAAGAGAGGTGAGCTCCCTCCCTGGCCTCCTGCCTAGTAGGTGTGATGTCCCCCCCAGAGCAGGGAATCCTGTTTCTGTGCAGGTAACCCTTGCAGCAGGGCTCTGGATCCAGGACTCTGCTTTTCCCTGCAACCCCCTCGTGCTGTCTGCAGCACCCTGCTGCTTCCCACTGCCAAATATTCCTGCCCTGTGGGTGTCAAGTCAAACTGTGGCACTGTAGTGCAAGGGAAGAAAGAAAACAAACCCCCTGTGTCCATGCAGATGGAAGTAGTCATGTGGAGCCTCTTCAGAGAGAGTTCTTTTTTGCAGGGGGCTGGGCAAAGAGCAGTAATTGTTTAGTTTGACACTGTCTGTATTACATTGCTTTTCTTCTTTTTTTCTCCCACAGGGCTGTCTATTTTGCATGCTACTCCAAAGCCAAAGAGCAGTTTAACAGCATGTTTGTGCCCAACAGCAACATTGTGCACGTGTGTTCTGCAGGTTCTGCAGGTGAGTGTTTGTGATCCAAGAGCAGAGGCCAGTGTGTGGCAGGTGCTGAAAATGTGCACTTAATCTGAGGTGGTGTGTGCCAAAACCCAGGAGTTTGCTAGCTCCTAGCTGGCCTTGCCTACAGAGGAACTGTTTTTCTGCTCAGCGTGGAAATATTTCTAGGTTGTTGTTTCCTGATTTAGAATGTTTTTTCCAACTGCAATGCCCTGGTCATGTCTCCTAATGCAAGGAAAAAATATTAGTAAACACCATTAAACTTCTGATGCTGCTTTTGCCAAATTGTTTCAGGATGTTGTATTTTTCCCACCAGGCTGGGAAAAATAGTTTCTTCTTGTAGGAAAAACACTGCAGAAGAGCTCCCCTAGTTCAATCATCAGAGTGGTCACTAAAAATAATCGTTCCCAAAGTAAGCCCTTAATTAGGCGTGGGTTCTGTTAATGAGCAGCTCAATGGCACCACCTACAGCCCTGGGGAGCACGAGTCCAGTTCAGCCTTGTGTCCCCACGGGTTTCCCCTGAGCTGGAATCCCAAACCAGTCAGTGAGGAAGGGATCTTGTCTGCAGCAGCCTTTAGGAGCACGGCACACATTGAAATGGGTGCAGAAAGGAAGAACCCATGGGTTGATGCCTTCTGAATGTCACCATGAAATTGGAATCTGTGCACCTGTGTGGCTTTTGACACCTCTGGCTAGAGCTGGTGGCAGAAGTGTCTCACTGCACAGGGTGCAAGGATCCTGGCAATACAATGGCCTGGATTCAGCTGCACTTCTGCTCTTGTCTTTTCAGCCTTTATCACAAATTCCCTGATGAACCCTATATGGATGGTGAAAACCAGAATGCAGCTGGAACGGAAGTAAGTGACTGGGGGGGGGGCTGCAGGAGCCTCTGGGGGGCTACAGGAACCTCTGGAACCTGAACCCTTGTGGTTTCACTCAGGGCTCTTTGTACTTGGAGAGTTCTTGCCCAGTTTTCCCGACTCTCAGTTCCACCTTTCAGGCCATGTTTCTGTGTGGTCAGACTAAAGGTTCAGGTTCTGTGTGTCTTGCTTAATTTGATGCACAGAAACAATTGAGAAGGATGTGGGAGTTGAGTGCTGGCTTGGTTCAGCCTCTGGTTTCACTGCAAATCTTTAGGTTAGCATGGCATTATTTTTCTCTCTGCTGCTTACAGACTCCTCTGTAGTTCTGGGGTTGATGATGAGGATGAATGTACTGAGAAACTGCTGCAGTGGTTTAATGTTCTTTTGCCTCCTTCACCACTGTGTTACTGTGAACCACACATCCAGAAGGCACAGGGAATCTGACAGCAATTTCTTCTACTTGAATGCTTCAGTCACTGGTGGATATCAAAGCAATAAAGGACTCTGCTAATAACGTGACTGCTTAGAATGGAAATTCCTTCCTGCAAGGACATGCTAGGTCAGATAAAAACGATCTTATAAGGCACGACAACTTCATAAATAATTTATAAGACTTAATTCCAGCACTTTTCAGGGTGGCACCTTTGAACTGAGTGCTGCCTCTTAAAATGAAGAATTATTTCTCAAGCAGCAGACTTCAGTCTCTGGGCCTGCTGAAGATGACTTTAAATGGAACCACCAGTTTGACACAAAGCAGTGTCTCTTCAGTGCTTATTGTCTTCTAAGGCCTTGGTGTGGACTGTGACAGACTAGACTGAACTTGAGCTGAAGGAATTATGAGTATATATTACTGAAGTAGCAAAGCCAAGTGTGCACCCTTAGCATCATAATCCTGCTCTGTGCAGCTTTCCTAGGAGAATTTTGAAGTAAAACTTAGAGAACCATTTCCATAGTTATAAAAAGTATTGAAAGCCATAAGGGATTTCTTTAATATTAATTCTTTTTCTTGGCTGATTATATGCTCTTTTCTGTTTGTGTTGCAGAGTGAGGGGCTCCAAACCAATGAATGCTTTGCAGTGTGCTAGATATGTGTACCAGACAGAAGGTATCCGTGGCTTCTACAGGGGCCTGACTGCCTCCTATGCAGGCATTTCTGAGACCATTATCTGCTTTGCTATTTATGAAAGTTTAAAAAAGTACTTAAAGGAAGTGCAGCTGCCCCCTTCTAATGGGACTGAGAGGACCTCCATAAGCTTCTTTGCACTGATGGTTGCTGCTGCTGTTTCCAAGGGCTGTGCCTCCTGCATTGCTTATCCTCATGGTATGTTAAGCCTTCCATTCCTGAGTGCACTACAACAGCTGGAATCCAAAAGAAATGGTGGGTCTAGGGCTGTAAAACTGTGAGTTGTTCAAAGGGCCAAATGCACTTCACTTTGGCTTCTGCACTGGCATTACCAGTACTGGTCCCACTGTTCCTAGTTAGACATGTGGTTGGTGATTGGGACTTGCTAGTTTAAAAAGAACTCAAAAACCACCAAAAAGCTGATGGCCTGATGTTTCTGTTCTCACTAGGAGCCTCAGCTGGTAAGTACCCACAGCCTCTGGGATTGTGGGATCAGGTTGTGGGAAGCACTTGGGGACTGAGCAGTGTTAGTCTTTTAGGATAAATGTGAATGGTGTGGTTGTGTAGGAGGAGCAACATTGATTATGTGAGCATCAGTAAAGCATTTAGATCTGCATTAGCTTCGATGAGGAAATCATTCCTTTATTCCACATGAAAGAGAACTCCTCTTTAGCTCTTGCTCTTGCCTGGAGGGCAGTGTGTGCAGGGCTGGGTGCACTGGCTGGCACAGGAGGTTTCCGTGTCCCTGGGCGTGGCACACAGGAGCTTTGGTGGCCCTGGCACGTTTGTCCCTGGTGACGCTGGGCTCTGGCTCTGTTTGCAGAGGTGATCCGGACTCGGCTGCGGGAGGAGGGCACCAAGTACAAGACTTTCCTGCAGACAGCCCGGCTGGTGGCTCGGGAGGAGGGGTACCTGGCCTTCTACAGAGGACTCTTTGCCCAGCTCATCAGGCAGATACCAAACACAGCCATTGTCCTGTCCACCTACGAGCTGATTGTGTATCTCTTGGAAGACCACGGCCAGTAGCAGAGCCCAGATCCCAGTTACAGACTGAAGACCAATTTTTTCATTGAACAAATAGTCCTTTAAGAGACTGTTGCAGGTGGCAGTGCTGGTGGAAACACTACAAGTCTGTGACCATCTGTGGACATTTCCTTTTGGACTCATGCTTTCTATAAGGTCTCAACTCATTAATGTTAATAGTTAATTATAATTTTTTTTAACTTGATAATAATTAAATGATACTAAATTAATTTACAGTATTTAATTTAATTATATGTTTGTCCTTTTCCTTAAGCACAGCCATATGTGGTCAAGGAATGTACCTCATACTATCAAGTGATCTCTTGAACTGATGTTCATTAAAACTGTATTAAAACAGGAGAACTGGCTTGGACATTTGAAACTGTTCTTACAACTGGGTCATATTGCTTTTGAGCACTGTAAAGCCTAAGTGCCCAAACAAGTTTGAGGGTAGTTGTGGTTTTTTCAGGGTGCATCGTTCACTGCTGTGTGAAGAACACCCTGGGGTGTTCAAGTAGGACAAACTTGTTTCTCTGTTTTGATGATATGAACTGTGCACACCAGCATCTCTTAGAAAAGCCACTTGCACTGGCAATGATGGTGGGAGGCTTTTAGGAAGAATGTAATTACAGCTGTGTGTCCCCTGTGCATTGGGATGTGTGGTTGTGGTGCTGGGTATGAACAGATCTGGCCTGGGTTTCACACCTTGCTTTGGTGCAGGCCTGAGAGCACAAGGACAGTCAGTGACTGTGGAAGCTCCACAAGAGAAAGATTTTCAACAGTTCTCATGATACAATTCTTGCCTTTCACTTATAAATCAAATATCCTGCACCCTTGAGATGAGTTCTTTCAAAAGCTTTAGGATGTGCTTTCATTTTAATGTCTTCACCCACTTGTATTGCAGCAGCACCCTGTGACTAAAGTGTGGCATATGAATTACTCCTGAGAATGCAGGATAACAGATTTCAGAGCTCACGTGTAGGCTGCTGTTTGCTTTGGCCACACTCTCCCTTCTGTTCATTAGTGCCATTTGCTGTGGCAGCTGAGCCCAGCAACGAGCTCTGAGCAGGGGCTGAGTCCTGGAGCATCAGCAGAGTTTGTGTACAGCTCTGACTTAGGGACTGCTCCCAGCACTGATGTGTGGGGAGCACTGGGAGACTCACTGGGACTGACTGGGGCTGCCTTTGATCAGGTGGAGTTTTCAGGCTGGGATTTTGTTGCAGAAGAAAGATTCAAAGCTTCCCATTTGTTCCCAGTAGAGCCCAGCTGATGACTGGTACTTGAGGTCACGTTTGACATCAGTGTGATGTAGGAGCTCAGTGCAAAGAGAGTGGAATGGGTGTGTACCTCATTATGAGGCAAAACTGCAAAAAATAACTGATTTCTATTATGTCTTCCTGGAAATAACTTATCACATTGCCCCTAAGCTAAAATAGGAAACAGTTGAGTAAAAATTGGCTTTTTTCATGGAGATGATGAGCAGAAAAATCTTCAGGCTCTTTATAGGAGGCAAAACTGTCAAACAGTGTTTCTATTTTTGAGAACTAGGACACTTGTATTGCTACTCTGAAACATTTTCTGAGATTTGCTTTCCTAAATTAGCATTCCTCTGTACTTCTAGTGCACTAGCTCACTTCTAAAATGTTAGTCAAATGTGTAGACTTCTGATGTCTTTTGAGAATGAGGGGAGGGAACTCCAGCCCTTTTGAGAAGTCTGGGCCTTGGTAAGAGAGAAAGCAAGAGAAAGTGAATGAATTTTTGTTTTGCCCAAATCTGACGGGAAATCAGGAATTCTGCAGGACTTTTGGTTTTGTCCTTTAAACTTTGCTACCAATCCTGACAGAATTAGTCTTAATTTGATAAGGGGTTAATAAACTATATTGGGAGATAATAGAGTTTCTGAATTAGTATAATTAAATCCTTTTTCCTTTCTCTAACAGAATTTTTTAAATTCACTAACCCTTGATTCCTTAAACCCTGTAAAGAGTTACCATTTTTAGGTGATGCTCTGTGAGCAATCCCATTGATGTCACTGAGTATGGAATAAGCCTATTACCAGAGACAAGAATTTGAAGTAGCTTTTTCCAAATCGATACCTGAATTTAAAAATAACCAACAACCTTTCTCTGCTTGTGAAAGTCAATCTAAAGGAATTTTTCACTGTTCTTTCTTCTTCTCCAGCTTCTACAGAAAGTAATTTTCCTGTAAGGTAGGTAAAGGCTTCATTACTAGACCCTTTGTAGCTTAATTATCAGTAAAGTGATGAAACTACTGCTATCCGAAGTCACCACAAAGATTCCATTAACTTTACCAGGACTGTGCCTGCTTCCATTCATAAATTATCAGTTAAATGGAAATCACACACATACTGTTGCTGCAATATTATGAGCTACACATGTGGGTTAATTTTGTTTTGGAAGTATTTTGGAGCCACTCGAGGATTTCCCAAGTCCTTACACTGTAGGAGTTACTGCCTCCCTTTAGATATCTGTGCTTGCCTTGACAGCCCTTCAAAATATCTGCATTTGCTTTGGGAAATTGGGAATTGTGTTCCATGTACTGTGATTGTGCCCCTTGCACAAGTTCATCATTAGCTCTTTTAAGGAGGAAACTAAATTTTAAACAATGCACCTCTGGTTGGACTGATAGTACAGACAGAGCTGATAGGAAGGGAGGGACTTGTGTAGGAAAAATAGATCAGCACGAGGACATGCAGGAGGTCTTGGTGTGCCAAATGACTGGGAGGGTTTTCTTCCTCCTTTTCCTATCATTTGGTCTCATAAAACAATCCCTAAGTAATTGCACTAAACAATGGAAGAGAGATGGAAAAATTACGTGCCTTTGAAATTCATTGAGATGAAATATTCACTGTTACTCTGCAGAATTAATTTCCATGGTTAAACCTGTACAGATAGAAATGGAACAGTGAAGAGCCCTACCATAGTTTAAAGTTACATCTTACTCCCAGCACAAACATTTTTCTATGAAGAGCTTCTCCATTTATGCCTTTTAAAAAACATTATGCTGATAGAACTTGGAATTTTAAGTAATTTTATGGTGCTGAGAAGTTTTTGTTTTAATCACAAAAACTGGGGGCTGCTGTATCCCTTCCAGCTTGGGATATTCCATGCAGGGCCAGGGGCTGGATTCTCTCCCTTCTAGCCCGGGATATTCTGTGTAGGAGCAGGGGCTGAACTGTGTCCCTTCCAGCTTGGGATATTCTGTCCATGGCTAGGGGCTGGATTCTCTCCCTTCCATCCCGGGATATTCCATGCAGGGCCAGGGGCTGGATTCTCTCTCCCTTCCAGCTCAGGATATTCCGTGCAGGGCCAGGGGCTGGATTCTCTCCCTTCCAGCTCGGGATATTCTGTCCGGGGCCAGGGGCTGGATTCTCTCCCTTCCAGCTCAGGATATTCCGTGCAGGGCCAGGGGCTGGATTCTCT
>VXBI01004077.1:67914-109675 GCA_013397375.1 Toxostoma redivivum
CGCCCCTACAAAGCGGCTCCGCCACCGCCGGGGCAGCGCCGGCATGGACGGAGCCGGGCTGGGCGTCACCGCCTGCGCCGCGGCCGCGGGGCTGCTGCTCTACCGCATCGCGCGGAGGTACGGCCGGCAGGGACGGGGACGGGGGAGGCAGCGAGGGAAGGGAGGGAGGGAGGAGGAGAAGGAGGGAGGCAGGGCCAGGGCCATGGCGGGATGCGGCCCGCGGCGGCGGGGGGGCGCCACGCGGGGCCCGGGCCCGCCCGGCCGNCTAGCCCGGGATATTCTGTGTAGGAGCAGGGGCTGAACTGTGTCCCTTCCAGCTTGGGATATTCTGTCCATGGCTAGGGGCTGGATTCTCTCCCTTCCATCCCGGGATATTCCATGCAGGGCCAGGGGCTGGATTCTCTCTCCCTTCCAGCTCAGGATATTCCGTGCAGGGCCAGGGGCTGGATTCTCTCCCTTCCAGCTCGGGATATTCTGTCCGGGGCCAGGGGCTGGATTCTCTCCCTTCCAGCTCAGGATATTCCGTGCAGGGCCAGGGGCTGGATTCTCTCCCTTCCAGCCCGGGATATTCTGTCCGGGGCCAGGGGCTGGATTCTCTCCCTTCAGCACGGGCTGCTGGGCCGCCCTTGGCCGGGGCCTGTCCCTGTTGTCACACAGCAATGCTAATTTAGGAGAAGCAAAGCCTCCCCGTGCGCTGCGTGCGCCGGGCGCCGGGCCAGGCACGGCGGGCCAGGCACGACCTCCCCGGGCCGCCCNGAGAGGCAGGGCCGCTCCTGGAGAGCTCCGGCAGGGTCCGTGCCCGGCCCAGGGCCCCCAGCGCGGTCGGTCCGCAGCAGGAATGTGCGGGAGAATGGCTGGAGGCGTTCTGGCGGATCCCGGGAATGGCTTTTGTGTGCCGGGCTGAGCATCCCGGGCGCGCTGCAGGGGGAGCGGTGAGCGCTCCCGGCACCGCCGGCTCCCGGCCCTGCCCCACCGCGGCTCCCCCGCTTGTTTCCTGGATCTTTGGGGCAGGGAAAGAGAAGATCCTGCTCCTTTGACTGCCCGATGTGCGGTGAAGGAAGGATTGCTGGGGAGCAGGTCTGTAAAAGAAAAACGCTCTTAGCACAGTGTTAGAACTTGGGGAGATTCTGTACAAGTCAAAATTATTGTTCAGGGGCCAGAATTCTTTGGTTACTTGTTTCTTAATTGCACAGAACCTTCCTGACATTAGAACAAATTCAGAGCAATTAAAAATCAGGTTTGAAAAGCATCAGGAGTGATGTCATGATTCAGATCTCATAAAAGGACAAAAGCTTAATTTGACAGATTCTAATCTAGCATAGAATGAAAGGAATGTAGGGATCTGTGGAATATGAGGCATTTCAGTCTTTGTAGCAGTATAGCCTTTACAGTCTGCTCATCTATTAAATGCTTCTGTTGGAGACAAGCCAGTCCCAAGGGCTCCCTGTGGTAAGGTTCACTTCAAGTTTACGCTTTGCAAGAGAAGCATATTCCTACGTCCTCAATGTGATGCCTAAGGTTGGCTCTGAAGCATTTACTGTTTGTTTAACCGTATCAGTGATCAATGGCACATTAGCCCATATACAAGACTTGGCATTTCTATGACATATTTAGGGTAGCCAAGAAATCCAAGTGGCCTAAAGCAATCCCAGTGAAGCAGGCAAAATTTCTTTGACCCACTTGAGGCTAGCATGCCTTTTGAGGGAGGAGATTTGGTTTGTTTTGCTCAAGTTTATCAAAAGGTCTCTGGAATGGAAAGCATTTCTTCCCAAGTGCTTGAAGACTGCCGGTAAATTCTTTCAGGTGACCTTGGTAATTCTATGAGGCTCCGTGTTTGTTTCTCAGTACTATTCTGATACTTCCAAATTTCTTATTGTGCCTTAGCTAAACGAATCTTCCATAGTCATCAAGGAGGACAGCTTAATAAGGGACACAGACATGATGTTAGACATTAGATAAGATGCTGCCTTTCCTTTTTGTTTATCAAAGAGATAAAATATTTGATGTCCAGATAGGAACAGAACCTGGGGTGGTTATCACTGGGTGTGTGTCCCTGCCTGAGTCCCTGGGCACCTTTTCCTGCTTGAGAGGACACCAAGTCTGTCTCCTGGGGGAGGACAGGCTGCATTGTAACTTCCATCACTGTACTAGAAATTTGCTTTTGTGGCTAAATCTCGTCTATAGCTGCCAGTTCTGAGCAAATGCATCTATGTTGTAGTTCACCTGCTGGAATCTAGGCAGCTGTGTTTTGTTCTTTTTGCATTGGAAAATGGGGTTTAGCGTTGGGTCTGCCCTGACAGACCCCTTTACTGGCAGCTGATGGGCATGGGCACAGCATGGAGCTTCTGTGCCACCCTGGAGTTTCCTGCCAGGGAGCTGAGCTCTTAACCCAGTTGTGCCAACTGTGCCAGCACTTGGTCTGTCCAGCTGCCACCAGATGTGGTTTGATCAGAACTGATCTGAAGCTCCTCTTCCCCATGTACTTTTTGTCCAGATTTGCTGGCATAGCCATTTGAACAGTTGCTTTGTAATCCAGTTGTGCCAGAATGAAGACTGCTGCTTTAAATACTTTTAATGGGGAATTGGGTTTTTCTTCTAATCCTTGGTAACCCAGCAAAGAACTGCACATCCACCAGTGGTCTCTTTCAAGACTACAGAAAAGTAAACATCTTCATCTTCTGACTTAGTAGTAAAGAGGGTGGGGAGTAGATGTAAATAAAAATATTTACAAATCCAGTTTATTACTACCAGCACTTATTGAGGTAGACTGTCGTTCTGGCAGTCCATTAGAAGCATGGACTTCAGCATGACCTTAAATGTGTGTGTAAATGAGGAGTAGTGAAGAGTGCTGGGAGTTGGAAGGAGCCTAAGTTCCTCCTTGTGTTACATGACAGACACAAACTAGTTGTTAACCAGTGTTTGTCCATGGGACCTGCAGAGCTGCAGCCTGATTTTTGTGAGCAAAATAAAGGAATCCAGCAGTTTCTCACAAAGGAACATTTTGTCATATTATCTGAGCAATGTCAGACATTTAGGTGTTGATGTCATAACTGAGTTTACTGCAGGTATTTTCCCCTCAATTTTGTCTTAAGCAAATATTTTTTACCTGCAAAACAATTTGTGCAACCCTAGGAATCTTTTCTGGGCTTGATTGGATGTGCAGGTTACACAGGGAGTTAGCACAGCAGGTCAGCTCTGGATGGAACCTCTGAATGCTGCAAGTAACTCAATCACTTTTTGCTGCTCAGGTTTTAGTTTGCAGGGAGGTTCTTGTCCAGTGAAGCTGGTCCAGGTTAGTACAGTGGTAGATTACAAACTCCTCAGGGATGATTTGCCTTTTGATTTGCAAGGGATTGAGCACATGGCAAAGGCTCGATTTTGTGTTGTCAGTCTCATACCAGGGTCTGCCTTTGGAAGCAGTGTGTGCTTTAGCTCACTGCCCTCAGCTGCTGCCTCAATTCAGCCAAGGTAAATATAGCTCCAAAGTAGTTAAATCTGTATTTGAGAGTCTTTCCAAATGCAGAACCTGTTTTTTGTTTTTTTTCAGTCCTGCCCAATTGCTAGAAAATTTGCACCCTACCCATGTGTTCTTGCCTAAAAAACATTTTTCTCCCCTTGTTCTTCTTTTTGCATCCGCCAGATTGGGAATTCGGGATTTTTTGCACCTATTTCTATGGCAACAGATTATAGTAGGAAGGAAGGAAGTATTATTGCCTCTTATCCTAAATAATCCAAGACTTAGCCAGTTCTTTTGCATATATTGTCAGAATGAAGTGCTGCTATTTAATCCTTGGTAGTACTTCCTGAGCCTCAAGAGTGAGAAATGAAATCCTGTTTGGAAAAAGATGGGAAGGTCTCGAGTATACTGAGGATTTAGTCTGTGATATTAGTGAGTTCTCAGGCAGGGTTTGGCACTGACGGTTTTTGCTTTATAGCATGACTGCTTTGTTCATTTCACCTGTGCTTTCCACTCCTGTTATCCTTGAATTTAGAGCTGTTACCTCTGTCCTGTCATGGAATTTTGAGCCTGGGAGTGTAGAGGCTGAGTGGTGCTGTGTCTTATTTCCCTGGGTGCCAAAGGAAGGGATTGGGGCAGGTTCTGCAGTACCTGGGCAATAACCTCCTCCAGAGGGTGGAGTCCAGGCTGTGCCCTGGGAGCTGCAGGGTTTGTGTGCTGCTGGTTGAAGGCTACATGGTAGATTTGCTCAGATTTTGTATCTGTGGTAGGGGGATTGGATAATACAACACGTGTTGCTGTCCATCCTTCATCTGGCTGTTTTGACAAGTGCTTGGCTTTTGGACAGCAGGAGCTCATGGATAAGTCAGACTATCAACCTACATTTGTCTGCTTTGAACTCTGGGTTGGTTTGGGGGAGTTTTTTTGCCTGTTAGTTTTAGCAGTGATATCTTTAACTCAGATCAGTTGAGCCCCCTTGGCAGTGAAGAAAGTCGAGCAGGGAATATTCATTTTAAGAGGGGTGTGGGTGTTTGCATCTATTTTGAGATGAGAATCTGTCATCCTAGTAGCTCCAGCCATTTTCTTTCAGCATCTGGCAGGGAATCCTCTGTACATTGACTTCTCAGTGCTTCATTTCCAGCATATCCTCATTGTTAGTGCCTAAACAGGAGGCTCAGACATTGCTTGAGGGTTTGATATTTTCTGAACTGAGTTTCAAGGCATGGTCTATGGAAATGGGAAAAATGTTAATAGTGGAGAGATCCAGCTACAGAGGTGATGGCTGAGGGGGAGACCCACCTGGCTGTTTGGCTGCAGGGTGCCAGACAGCATTTCTGCAGCGTTCAGATTCAGCAGCAGAGAACACTGCCTAGAGCTGGGAGAAGTTGCTGCTCTCAGCTATACAGGGAGCACTTTGGCTGCTGTTTGTTGCTCCCCTGCTGCAGTGGAGCCTCACAGATCAATCCCTGGTGGAGCTGGGCTGGTGGCAGCTGGCTCCATCTGTCTGCATGGCTGCCACGCTGAATCCTGAGCAGCTGCCCTCCCTTGGAAGGGTCACTGGGACTGGTTCTGATAAACCCAGACAGCTGGGCTGTGCTGCCTTGTCCTGCCAGCAACCTCCTGGGGTTGCTCTGAGTTTGGAGACAAATGCAGAGCTCCTCTGGCAGGCAGGCTCAGGGGTCGAGTGCTGAGGTTCTGTGCTCAAACATCTCACAACCTGTTGTGGTGGGGCCGTGGCACAGCTGTTTGTATTGGCTGTTGTTTTAACAGCATTGCTTTAGGAAACAAGGGGCTCATGGATCAAGGTCATTAGTCTTTATCCCTTCAGTTCTAGTGCATAAAAGCAGGGGATGAAGTGTTGATTCCTCAGTTCCTTTAGTACCTAAGTTGTGAAGAAACAGCTGTTTGCAGTGCTGGAACCTCAGGATAATGTGATTTGTCCTTGAAAAATTTTCTGCCAAGAAGAGCAGACAGAACTGTAACCATGAACCTGTTTCCTGGGTTTCTGAGCACTGTCACAGACAGCTCTTGTAGATCCTGACTTCCTTTTCCTGGAATCCTGTGTATTAAGCATCAGTTCTACTGAACCTTCTCACAGAGCAGCACTGCTGATTATGGAGAGGACTTGTACCCCCAAACATACCCCTGCAAAACAGTGAAGTGGGTAAATCACAAGGTTGTTACTAAAATTCTGGCATGTCCATGGTACTAGAAGAGATTGTCAGGCAGCATTTATTTCTGCTTTAATATTCCATCTTTTCATTGCTGAAATGTCTACTCCAAGTCATGTCATTAAGCACACAGAATGGGAAGATTGGCTGTTTTCCCACATTTCACTGTCTGAAAGCCATCAGCTGAGCTGAGTGCTCCTGGGTTTGCTGTGCCCACAGGAAGAAGCCCACACATGTGACAGTGAACTGCTGGTTCTGCAACCAGGACACGGTGGTGCCCTACGGGAACAGAAACTGCTGGGACTGCCCCAACTGCGAGCAGTACAACGGCTTCCAGGAGGTACAGGGGGCTGGGGGGGCTCTGGGGGGCTCTGGGGAGCCCTGGTCCTCAGGTAGCACAGTGCAGGTGAATGGCCAGTGGTTGGACAGCTGGCAGCTCTGTGCTGAGCACCCAGCACCTCAGCTTGGAGAAGGAATCCACTGCACTGGGGTGTGCTGACTACAGACATCAAGACAGATTTCCCTCTCTTGCTTTAAAGGGCAAAAGTGGCCTTGGCATATTTCTTAAGAATACTTTTTTTACTGTGTGGAGCAACTCCTCTCTGATTTTGTATTCTGCTAAATAGCAAAGCCTGTCTTAAGCTGAAATCCAGCACCACCAGCTACTTGTGATGGGTGTGCAGCACAGCACAGTGGAGATGGGAGGAAGATTTAAAGCATTTTGTCTTTTTTACTTATTTATTTTGTATTGTAGATGACTGCTAATGAAATGTAGAGCTTCTGATAGAGCTTAGGGATTACTGTCAACTAGCTTTGATTTTATGATTGAATGTTTGCTTTTCCTCCTTCTTTTTTGTCAGAATGGAGACTACAACAAGCCCATCCCTGCCCAGTACATGGAACACCTTAACCACGTTGTGTCAGGCAGTCCAACTTTCTGTGACCCTGCCAAGCCACAGCAATGGGTGAGCAGCCAAATTCTACTCTGCAAGAAATGCAACAACCATCAAACCATGAAAATCAAGCAGCTGGCTTCATTCTCACCAAGGGAGGAGGTGAGTGTTTGTTAGGGGCTGCCATCACTGGAGGGTGTTTGGCCAAGGCACTCCCATCCATGTCTGCTGTTCCTGCTCTGCTTATTCCATGCTGCAGCCTTGTAAGCAGGAGAGAGAGCAGTTTTCCAGTGTGCTGTGGAATGATGCTCCAACAGTCTCCAGAAGCACTGTGTGGCACTCCAGTGCAGAGAAGTTCAGTGATTAATGCTGCAAATTTACCTAATTCTACTTCAAAGCTGGAATGTTCCCCTGTTCTAGATGAGCACTGGGAATTGAAGCTTGAGCCCAAGACATTTCTGAGATGATCTTACAACTCCAGTACTTCCCATGGCTGAGTCTGTGGGACCTGAGAGGCGCAACAGCCCATTAATTAACAGGAAACCCTAAGAGATTTTGTGTTCCTGAGGCCCTGGCCATGCTGCTCTGCATTTACAAGTGAAGTGGGAGAGGAATCCTGTGCAGCCACATGATTTCCCTGGTTAGGCATCTGTGCCTAGGAGGGCAAAGGGATTTTGCAGTTACAGCAGCAGGATTTCCCACTGAGCAATTTCTTGGCCTCCCCATGACTTAATGTGCATGGAGGATGGGAGGAGTGGGGCTTCTCCTTCTTAGTTTTATGGCTCCCTGAAGTTTTGTGCAGAGAATTTAGTGCTGCCCTCCTTAGCCTTCAACCATGGTCAAGCCTGTGTTGTAGTGTGATGTGTCCATCCTCGGCTTGCCTAATCCAGTCTGCTGTGTGTGATTATAATGAATTTAATCAGGATGACTCCCAGAGAACAGATTGAAATTTGATCACACTTAATGAGAATATCTTTGGCTGGTGCCCTTTTCTCAGCTTTATTTCTAGTCCCTGCCTCTTGCCAGACCTATCCAGTTGCTCAAGTACTGCCAGCTTTTGGCCCCTTTTTAGGCATTCAGTGACCTGCAGTGCTTGTGCCAGCTGAGAAACCTGGGATTGTGTTATCCAGTGTGCTTGGATAAGGGTGTCAGTGACAGCAGGGCTGGCTGTTCCAGGGAGGGATGAGCCTGGAGTGAAGGAGCAATGTGTATTTTGTGTCCCCTCATTTGGGGAGAGGAAGAGCAATTCTAGTTACTTGTCTCACCAGTGTGGGATTCATAAGATCTCAATAAAAATCAGCAAAATCGGGCATAGAAATTCAACATCCTGATGTTGGGCCACAGCAGCCTTCTCCAAGGCTCTTCTTTGCCACCCCTTCTGGGCTGGGTGAGCTCTGTGTGAGGCTGGCTCTAGGCCTGGCCTGCAGCTTGCTGTCTGTGCAGGCTGGTTTCAGGGAGCTGGCACTGGAGTCACACTTACAGCAGACGTGACAAGTGTGAGGCACTGCAGTGCTGACGTCCCTGCCCTGCTGCCGTGTCCCAGGGCAGGTACGATGAGGAGATCGAGGTGTACAGGCACCACCTGGAGCAGACCTACAAGCTGTGCCGCCCATGCCAGGCCGCTGTGGATTATTACATCAAGCACCAGAACCGGCAGCTGCGCGCGCTGCTGCTCAGCCACCACTTCAGGCGCCGTGACAGCGACAAGAGCTACAGCCAGGTACCCGGGGACAGCAGGGGTGAGGGCAGGGACAGCTCTGGGGACACCCAGGGGTGAGGGCAGGGACACAGTTCTGTGCCACTGCAGCTGCCAAAAGGAGGCAGCAGCCTGCGGCTCTCTAGCCCTAGGAGCTCGGGTGTGTGGCAGCAGTCCAGAAGAGCACAGGAGAGCTGCCACAGATGCTCATAATGTTAGTTTGAGGTTTTCCTCTTGCTGGTGTCACTCAGCACAGTTGCCAGAAGGTAAGTCTAATGTAATAATAGAGTGGAAAGGAAATAATGGGACAGGCAGAGAAAGAGAGGTAGGAAAGCAAATTTATGAGTGCAGTGCAGGAAATTACAGAGTACAAGGGGAAAAGATTAAAAAAAGAACAATGGGAATTGAATTATGGCCTTCTTGTTTCACTGCCTTGCCTGACCTTGGCTTCTGCTTGTGTCTCTGCTAGTCTACAATAATCCCATGTGGTGTCAGCCCAGTAGAGAGACTTAGAAGGATTTGAGCAGAATAGTCCAGTAAACCTTACAGTCTGGATTCCTGCTCCTGAGCACTGAACCTTGCTGCAGTTCATTCTGACAAGGCATTTCTCCTTTCCTCTGCAGAGTTTGTGTTCATCCTCCTCTTCCACTTCCATCACCACGCCAGCTCAGGTGATTCTTCTGCGGTTCCTGGCCTTCCTCAGCTGTGCATTCCTGGTTCTGATGGCCTTGTACGGGTCAGGAGACCCCTTCTCCCTCAGCAGAGCTGTTCCTGCTCCTGTCCCTGCTCCTGTCCCCTCTGGCCCCGTGTGGAACAGGACAGGTGCCAGCCCCGGTGCTGGTGGGGGCAGCGCCAGGGACAGTGGTGGTGGCAGCTCGGGACGGGGCTGGCAGGAGCTGCTCCTCCTTCTCCCAGAGCACCTGCTGCAGAACCTGAGCTCGGCGTGGGCCTACGGCAAGAATCACCAGATGGCAGTGGCTGTGCTGGGGCTCTTCACCTGCCTGCTGGCCATGCTCCTGGCTGGGCGCATCAGGTGAGTGTGCTCGGCTTCTGTCCCACCCCAGACTGCTGGAGTGGCAGCTGTCTAGTCCTGTGTTGCCTCAGTGATCCAGAAACATTTCCCAGAATGGCGCATGCAGTGCTGCATGCCTTGATTCATTTGATTTAAGCTTGAATTACTGTGAATGAAAGGCTGCCCGTGCAGCTCTGGTAGAAAATGGAGCTGATGTGCTCAGACACTTGCCCAGCAGCGGGCAGGGCTGCTGCAGTCAGAGGCAGTACAGAACCTGCTCAGCCTGGGTGCCCTCCCCACGCCCCCTGTCCCTCCCAGAGCAGCGTGGCTCGGCGGTGTCTGATGTGCTGTTTGGGTTTGTTCCCGTGGCAGGCTCCGGCGGATCGACGCCTTTGCCTCGGTGCTGTGGTTGCTGGTGATGTCCCTGCACGTGGCCGAGCGGTACCTGCAGGCAGACACGCCCGGCTGGCTGGACACGGCCAAGTTCGGCACCACATCCCTGTGCTGCCTGGTGGGCTTCACCGCAGCCGTGGCCACGCGGAAGGCGACGGGCCCGCGGAGAACCCGGCCCCGAAGGTCAGAGCCGCAGCAGTGACGCTGGGGGAGCGAGGAAAAGCCTTGGGAACTCTTGGCGACTGGTGCTTCTCTCTCCTCTTGTTGTTCTTCCCTCCTCTGTTTCTCTTTTTTTAAAGTTAGATAAGCAGTGAAGATCTCTTCTTCCTTTTTTTAAAAGCATATATATTTATATATACATGTATATATATGTGTGTATATATATATATAATTTTTGCCCCATCCTTGCTTACCTGTGCTAGCTGCTGGAGCATTTCCACTGCTAGCCATGGGAGCTACTCGTGCTGCCTCCATTCTCCCTTGCTCCTGCATCCTACATCAGCAGTACAAATATCCAGCTTCCCCAAAGTCAGTTCTTCAGCAGCTGCCTCACAAACTGCTCCATAAATGCAGCCTCCTCCCCATTCTGCTCCTCCAGCCAAGGAGATTCTGGATCCTCCTGTCCTCCTGGTTCTTCTCACTGCCTCTCCATCCTTAGCCACTCACTGAGGAACCCTCTGCCCTGATCCACCATGGGGCCCAGGCCACCTTCACTTTCCTAATGGTGCTGATCATTTTAATTTGGAACTGATGGGAACTTGCCTCTGGATTTGGAGTCCTCGTTAACATGTGCTGTGGTGCCCAGGCACACGAGGAGGGGACCACACAGAGCCCATTACCTGGTTCTTCTTGCCTTCCACTGTGTAGCATCACTTACCTGTATCCTCTCTCACTCTGCCCTTCTCCTGGCTCCTGTTTGAAATGGAGAAGTGTCCTTAAGTGCTTCTGACTGAAACTTTAGTAGTTAATTCAAAAAGGTGCTTTAAAAAGTCATGTAGCTCAGGGTGTCTTAATACATGAAAGTACTCAGCTGTTTGAGGTTAAATTTCCAGATCTACCAGTGGTTGTTGCTTTCAGTGCCAGTTTTCTTTGGGTTTTTTACCCACCTGCTCCCCGAGCAACATCTGTGTATAAGCACAACTGGATAAAAATGTCAGTGCTCCTCCACTCCTATAGCCTTAGAAGAGAAGAAGTGTCACAGTATCTCATGCTGTGATATCTGGTCAGCTTCCATTGTACATCACTGTCAGTCAGTGTTCATTGCTGAGCACAGATTGGAGGGGGTGGGAACTGCTGTGGGACTGCATGGCAGTAGAAATGGATTTTTTATGGGTTACTTGCAGGGGTTCTTTTTGTAGTGTGGCATTGTGCTAATACTGCTGAAAAAAGGGTGTGGAAATTGTGACTTGGAGCTGAGTGCCTGGCACTCCTCTTCTGAAAGCTGGGGTGGTTGGTATTGCTGTGTGGGGAGGAGGGAACTTCAGATGTTTGGGTTTTTTTAGGATTAACTTGTTGGGGCCTCTTGGGATAAGCAGTCTGATTATCCTGCAGAGTTGTTTGAAAGGCACTCCACTGAGTCTCTCCTATGGATTTTCAAGAGGAAATAGCACTTTTACAGATCTGCTATTTTCTTCTGTTCAGAATAGCACAGTGGAACTCACCACCCTAATAGTCTGATACAAGTTAATTGGATCTAGTGATCTTCCAGTGTATAAACTATAAAATAATCAGAATGGAGCTCTCACTGTGAAGTATCTGCAACTCCTGCTGAAAAATGCAGACCCTACTGGGTGCTGCAGATGCTGGTGAGATTAGAGGAGCTTTTTTAAAGGAAACAAAAGCTATTTCCCAGCTGTTCATACTTGCTGTTCCTCGAGCTGCTGTTCATTGTGACAGCATAAAGGTAGCACTGCCAAAAGCTCTGAGTTCATTAACAATAAGCCAGGCTGAGTCGTGGGGAGGTGCAGCTCCTGCCTGTGTGCCTGTACCTTAGCAAGGCAATGGCCACACAGACCTGCTGCCCCCTGGGCTCTCCTTTGGAATCTTTTTCTGGTGCCTTCAGGTAACTTCAATATCCACCTCCAAGCTGACAGAGCCTGGCTCCATCCTGGTGCTTGTGAATGATGCTGAGGGTTGTTTACTTACCCAGCACCTGCAGAGTTTGGTTCCTTCTTCCATGTTCCCATCACTTAGCAGTCCTGACCCAAAACATTTGTCTTCCAGCTCACAGGCATGGGAAACCTTGAGCTATTATGGCCATTAAATGAAATAAGGCATCCAGACTTTTTTTTTTTTAATTCCTCTCTTCTTCCTGCTTCAGCACTTCCAAATTTTTCCTGATAAAGCACATGTAAGAAAAGACTTTTATCTGTGATTGTCTTCTGCACTTGCCAGTACAATTTGGATTGAAAGTTCCTCTTGCTGTTCTCCTGTGAGATGTGTCCAAGGAATGGGAGGAATCTCCTGTTTGAAGGATGTATTGACAAGGCTCAAAGGAGGGCTATGAGAAGCTGCCAAGCTCAGTGGGAATGGTCATGGTAATGTCATGCCTGATTTCTGTCAGCAATGTCCTTGTATTAATAAGAATGAAAGTAATCTGTCCAAATTTTCTTGCCCAGTAGTAAGGAAACTCTCAATGGCAGCTTCTAAAGGTGGCTGGCAGCCTCTTCAGATGTTTTATTTTCAGGAGCTGAAAGTCAAGGCTGTGTTAAGCTCCACTGTGTCCTGTTTCATATGTCTCCTATCCCCTCCCTTTTTAGAAGAACTTTGGTTTTTTCTTTCTATTTAAATTTGACTCATCCTCAGGCTCCCTGGGGTCAGGCACTTTTTGTGATGCTTTGCTCTTAAATGTTACCTTGGTTTACCATGCCTGTTCTTTTCTCTCAATATCATTTTCCCTATGCAGTGCTGGGATGGGGAGGATGCACACTAAATGTTGGGAACAGGCCATTGGTGGAACTGTGGGAAGGAGAGGATTTACACTGTGAAGCCTGAATAATCCTGTTAAGGAATATTTTGGCTCTGTTTGCACAGCAAGTGCAAATCTATACTGAGTTTGAAGTCCTTAAATGTGGGAGATATGTTAACTGCAAGTGATATCTGTTTGTCTTCACTTTATGCAGATTAATACAAATGAAGTATATTTACTAGTTGCACTAATTTATATGTCAGAACATCAGAAAGCTACTTTTTTTTATGGCCAAGCTGTACAACTGATCTCTGTGGTGCTTTGTTCACAACTTAAAATTGAAGAACTTTTGTGCTTGTAATTGGGAACATTTCAAAGGTGAAACAGAATAACACAGTACATATGGAAGTGGGGTTCATTTAATGCCAAAGAAGCTTTTGTTTTTGCTCAGGTGTCAGCTCATTTTCCCCACTTCTCGGTGCCTCAGCATGTCTGTGCTGCTGCTTCTAAAAGCCACAAAAACCTCAGAGCCTCAAAACCAAACTTGCAGCAATTGAATTTTTGGTGTTAGAGACTCTGATGCTGACAGGCTCCTTTCTTTCTCCTTGTCTCGTGCTTTTGCTGATGATGGAGGATGATGGATCTTTTGGGGTAAGGGAAGAAAGGAGGAGCAGGGTGGGTTTTGCCCAGAGATGTTCTGATTTATGAACTGTAGCATTCAGTCTGTACCAGCTGTGTTTCAGACAATGAGCCCTGCAGATAAGTTGTAAGTTGGCAGTATCCTACTGTTGGCTGTGGGAAAAAAAAATAGTCAAACCACTACTGCCTTTGCTGAGACTGTTCTTACCACACTTGATTTCAAAGCCAAATTAGGCTGTTCTAGACTCTGCCCTGCCATAGGTTCTGTATGGAAGGTGCTTTGCATTTTTCACTCAGCAGTTAGATCTATCATCTGTCATCTAGATGTAGATATCTGAGGTAATATCTAACTGCATGATTGCTTGCTCCACAGTGAGTACAGCAGGAGGCAATGTGTGTTTTGGTGCACAGTGCTCCTGTCCTGTGCAGCTGAGGTGCTATTTTGTGGGACACATTTCCTCCTGCTGGGTGGGATAAGAGCTAACAAAGGCTTGGTGACTAGCAACCACAGCTGACACAAAATCATCCAGAACCACTTGGGCAGTGCCTGGAGCTTCTTGTTTTCCCTTAGCTGGGCTCTTACTTCAGGCCACAGAGGACCTGTGGTCTCCAGGTGCAGTTTTGTTGCTCTCAGCCATGCAGGCCAGAGCATGCAAACATCTTAACAATATTAGAGGGTTTTAGCCCAAAAGCCCCTAATTTGAGGTGCTGCTTTTTCATACTAACCGTGTGCTGGACCAGAGGATGGCAGCAGCAGAACAGAGCTGAGGTGCTGTGGGAGTGTTGGTGGCTTTTCCTGTCACTTGAACTCCAATCTGCTCCATCCCCAAGTGCCTGGCTCTGGCCGTGGCTGATCTGCCAACTCACAATCTTGTACCTGCTCAGCAGAGCCAGATTTATAAAGGGGCCACTGTGGGTTCATTAAGTGCCTTTCCCTGGACAAGATTTGGGACAACACTGTGTTGCTTTGCTTGGTGGAACCATGGCTGCAGCAGTGCCCATGTGTCTGCCAGGCCAGCACTTCTGTCCTTCCTGTGCCACCACTGAGTGTGGCAGGGCACAAGGGGACACCTGGGCTAATATTTCTGAGCAACTCTGCACGGGGTGAGGGAGACTCCAGAGGCAGCAGCCGAGTCAGCATCTCTGCTGCTGCTGCTCCTCTTCCTCCTGAGGCCCTCAGTGACATCAGAGCATGCAAACTGTCCTTTGTGGCCCTTTACCATTCTAAACACTCTGTATTTATATCCAGTTCTTTCCTTTCTCTTAACTCCTCCTTTCCTACATCCATGCTTTGCATGCCCTAGTGAGCTTGGGTGTGTCAAAGGGTGTGAGCATGTGGGAATATAAAAACGGTGTAGTGGCTTATTATTTTGGCTTTATGAATATTTATCAAGTGTGCTGAAATTATGTGAAGCTAATAATCATGCTTAGATACTATAGGAAGTATGTATTGATGTAATGTGGACAAAGTATTTATGCTCTTATAAAAATTAATATAATTAATAGCCAGATTGACTGCACTCATGAAAGTTGAAGGGAGCTGTGGTCTATGGCTTTGCTTTGGTTTTCAGAGATGCTGTTGAAATCGTGTGCTGTCACATACAACCTGCCAGTCCCTTCAGGTGTGCTGTCACCTGCAGGTACACTTGGCTCTTGGAGCATGGCAGGCCCTCTCCAGGGAAAGGGACAGTACTCAGTCCTGAAGTCATCCCCTGTAAAGCCTCGTTTGGGACCAAAGCTCTTGAGTGTCCAGGCAGGAAGAGTTCCCTGAACATTCTTGGCGTGCCAGCAAGTCTGTATTTGTGTCTGTATTTGTAGGATGTGCATATACACACACCTCCCCACTGTGTGCCACCAGCTAGGGGGGAAAGGCACAATTGATGCCAAGCATCTGTACTCCAGAAGGTCTTAGTGCAGGACATGGCAACTCTAATTCAACCCTCCTTTTCCATCCAAAGCAGGACAACAGGCAAGAGACAAGAACTCTTACTCTTGGCAGCTGAAGTTTTTAGCTCTCTAAGCCACATATCAAAATATGAATGTGTCTGAGAGCTGTGCCCATTTTAGCATTACTCTCCCTTGTCCTTGTGCCTGTTTTTTTGTTCCTGTACTGCTCTTTACTCCTGGTCCTGTGGATTTGGCAGGAGGGCACAGCTGTGGCCCTGAGTGAGAAGTGCAGCAGTGTCAGGGCACACAGGGTAACCTGCTCACCTGTTCTGCCTGGGGACAGTGGGGCCCTGCTGTGCATGGTAGCTCAGTTCTGAGGGGACATTAAGTCCAGAGGAAATATTTCACCCCCTGGGTGACACATGGCTCCCCAGCTGACCTGGGCACATCCCCCAAGCTGCCTCCTGTGGCTGCACCTCACCTTCTTGCTTCATGGGCTGAATTATCTGCTAGAGCAGTGGGTCCATCTGCAGCCTGCCCCGTGCCCTCCGTGGCTCTGTCTGTCCCAGGATGATGCAGCACCTCTGGTCAAATGTGAATTGAAAAGGCACACACATAGGGTGGTGTCTGTGGTGACAGGGACAGAGCAGGGGAGGCTCTCCTGGCAGGAGGAGTTTCTTCAGGACCGTGTACAGTCCCATACCATGTAATACTCTTCTTTAACCTTCTATTTATTTATTTTTAAAGTATCTGTGTAGCAGAGTTGTGCCCAACTGTCTAGTAACATTGTGATCATTGTAAACACTAATTAAGATTCCCAATTTTTGATGTTCACAATATCAAGTTCTGAAATAAACGGCTTGCGGGCCTTGACTATTTCCACAAACTATCTGACTCCAGAGCCTTTTTTTTTCCTTCTTTTTTTTTTTTTTTTAATGTTATTTTTTTTACTGTTGCCAGAGCCACTATTGGCACATGACAGATGGCTTGGAGCAGAGACACAGCTGCAGTGCTCCATCCCACGGCTGTGATGTGCTTGCTTCCTGCCTTATGATCCCCTTGATCTCCTCACCTTTTTTCATCTGCTTCTGGAAGAAGTTTTAGTTCAGCTGCCCATTCTCAGGCATGGAGCACGTTCCCATGAGAGCTTTTAGCAGCATTGACATGGCAGTGGCAAACACTAAAGAGTGCAGAGAACAGGAACAGGGTTTTGCACACTTAGCAGGAATTTGTTCAGAACAGATCAATGTTTAAGACATACTTTGGTCAGAATTCAGTCCTAAGGCATTAATAAGCTATACTTAAAATTCTTCAGCTCCTCTTTGCTAATCAGAAAAATCCCTTTTCTGGATGGTTCAAGACAAATGATTCTTCAGTGCCCTGAGGATCTGGCTGCAGTAACTAGAGTTAGCAGTTAGGTGAGGTTGGGCAGTGGGGCTGTTGAGCAGCAGAGCCATTGGAAACCTAACCCAAAACAGTTCCAGTCCCAGGACTGTGGTTATGAGTGATAAATGACTGCAGTATCTTCCAGCCCACTAAATGAAAGACTTGCAAAAGCCAATAAAGCAGTTAAGCTGTTTGCTGCTGCAGCAAGGAGCTGTGTTCAGTTGGATCCTTTAGCCCAAAGACAGAAGGTACAAAGTTAGGACAGAAGAGCCACGTTGCTCACAGGTGCTGCTCTGCTTTGGCCCTCCACAGCCATGGCACAGTGAGGGTAGGTATCAATTATCACTCTCTGTTGGGTTTCCTGTCAGTCCTGAGCTGCACTTCTAATTCCCTTTGCCATTCATTTCCTCTTCCAAAGCTGAGCTGGGCACATCCATCTGTGTGTGGTGGGGTAGATGTGTGTGGGGTGCTCCAAGGACTCCCCATGGATGCAAAGCAGGACCCCCTGGGCAGGTTGGGCTCTGGGGGTGCCACAGCACATCCCTGGGTCAGCATGTCCTGCACCAGGACCCTGCTTGGCTCACGGGTTCAGCCTCATTAGCTGCTCAGGATTGCTGATGGCTGCCTCCCACTAGCAGATAAGTAGTTTATAAGATACTTTAAATTGTAATCTTAACTCCAGAGTTAGCATGGCATAATATTGCTGCACCACCCCTTTAATCTCCAGGATAGAATGGCACGTGCATAAATCACCCCACAGTGCAAGGCTGAGATTTTCTTCACCCCCTGATTTACTCCTGGCTTTCCTCTGACCGAAGAAAAGCCATGTAACCATGTTGCTGCTCTCATCTGTCTCTGTTTCCATCAGAAGTGAGATTAAACCTCCAAATATTGTATCTGCTAAATTGTATCTGCAAAGTCAGATATCTCCATTTAAAAACATGCACTTCATACTCAGTTCTTCATCATTATTTATTTGACAGTTCTATTACCTGCTTCTAACTAAAAAATCTTACAGAAGAATGTTCAGAGATTCTGGTTTATATTCTAGACTTTCTTTCGTGTATTTTCATTCAATTGTTAAAAATAATACAAAATTCCTGTATTTTAACATCTGGACTTCATAAAGCATTCTCTGGGTAATTTTCTCATCCCGGGTATTTTCACTGGCATTCCTAAACTGTTCCACCCTCTTTTCCACCCTGTGTTGTGGGACAGGCTGGTGCACAATAATTTAAGTAAGGTTGAGCAGTTCTCCTTCTCCCAAAGTGTAGGAACATTCCCATAAACTCTTCAGCACTCCTGCTCTGAAAAGTTAGTCCAAACCTGGTACCAAACCAAGTGTTCCTCCAAGCCCAGCAGAAACCTGGTACCAAACTGAGAGTTCCTGCAAGCCCAGCAGGAGAGGCAGTTGCTGGGATTTCTCACTGCTAAGTGTCTGTCGTGCGTGTCCTTTGCAGGTTCCTCTCTGGGGACTCCATCTCCGTCTTTCCCAGCAGCCCTGGCACAGCCTTCCCTTCACCTGCTACGTCTCTGTTTGTCCCAACACCACCCAGCATCCTCCACCTGACAAACCAGCAGCTCTTCAGGTCCCCACGCAGAACCTCCTCATCCTCGCTCCCCGGCCGTCTCAACAGGGCGCTCTCGCTGGGCACCATCCCCTCACTGGCCCGGGCAGGTGAGTGGGCAGGGGCTGTGCCCCAGGGAATGGCACTGCCAGTGCCTCAGGAGGGATCCAGGTGAGTGGGCAGGGGCTGTGCCCCAGGGAATGGCACTGCCAGTGCCTCAGGAGGGATCCAGGTGAGTGGGCAGGGCACTGTGCCACAGGGAATGGGACTGGATCCACACTTCACAGTCCTGTTCAGGGATGGCTGCTCCTGTGGCACAGAGGAGGATGCAGCATTAGGATTTGGGGCTTGGCAGCAGCTGAGCCAGCTGGGTTCAAATTGTTTCATTTTTGCTTTTAGATTCTGGCTACTTGTTCAGTGGAAGCCGACCAGCCTCGCAGTCATCCCAGTCCAAGGAATCCCCTCTGTCAGGTACTGCTCTTCCAGGGCAGCAGTCTTTGCAGGGTTTGCACTGAGTGGGTTGAAACACATGGTCTGGTTGAATTCTTTCCTCCCTGCTTGCATTCCAGTGAAAGTGTCCATTTTGCTGCTGGAAATGCTGCAGGGAGAGTCCCAGCTACAAGTGGGATGGCTTAAAATCAAATGCTGTGTTGGATGTTCTCCCTGGGAGAGCTCATGGTGACATCAGGGAGATAAAACAAGGAGCTGAGTTGAGCTGCTCAGGCAGGAGACTTGAGCAGTTTGCAGGGCAGCTCTTTTGTGGCTTTCCCAGCAGAGTGCAGCAAGTGCTGGTTTGGCTGCCCTGGTTCCTGTGTCCTCCATGATCTGTCTGCTGGCCCAGACAGGTGCCTGGGCTGTTGGTGCTGCTGCAGAGGCTGTCACACCCTGGCTGATACAAACGCACTTCCTCGGCAGCTCTGAAGGAAGTGGCAGTACAATTCCTTCACTGGCAGAATGGATTGTGCAGCCTGTCCTGGATGGACACAGCTGAGCTATGAGAAAGCTCACCAGGCTCCTGCTAATCTCATTCCTGAGTCTTTCCTGAGTGTACCAAAGTACTTGTGGAATTCCTCTGTGTTTTGCAGTGTGGGGACTCACATGAATAACGAATTGTAGTACAAGATACTGGTGGGCATTTGCAACTCGCATTCCTTTCTGTAGCAGTGCTGTTAAGGAGAGCCATGCCTGGTGCAGGGGGATAATAACCTGTTGGGGAAGATGAAACAGGAAAACCTTATAAATATGATTGCCTGGCCAAAGATTTTGAGAATATGGAAACTATAAGTGAAATTGAAATGAAAGCCATATTTGAGATGCCAAACCTGAGTTATTGAACAATGAGAAAACAACAGCATGGGCAGCTGAAAGTGATCCCCTCCTGACTGAACAATCCCCTCCTGACTGAACAATCCCCTGTGCCTGCAGACAGCTCCAAGGCTCACAGCAGACCCTGCCAGCTTGGCAGAAGGGCTCCAAAGAGTAACTTTTTAAGGTTTAAAGTATAACCCAGTATGGTAATGTAATGATTCTTATAGGCTGTATGTAAATGCTGTAGGATTTGTATCTTGTATTAGATTGGTGAGTGAAAATTAGAATATTCAACACAGAGGAAGATTTATTGTACTGTAACGGGAACCTCGCTCTCTGACCTTTGCTCTCTCACCTCTTGCTTCTCCCCCCTTACCCCTCACACTGTTATCTCCTGCTCTCCCAGCCCTGCTCCGAGCTCAGCTCCAAGCAGGGCCCTTCCACCCACGCCAATAAACCACAAGCTCCAAGCCCTGGCTTTACAAACCCCTTGGCCAGTCCCGCCCGCGCTGCCCGCAGCCGCTCCCACAATAACCGGGCGGCTCTTCCCGGGGCTGTTTCCCTGCAGATCCCTTCTCGCTGCTGGCGGGCAGCCGTGCCCCGTCCCGCATCCCGTCGCCGGCTCCGTCCGTGGCCGGCTCGGTCACGTCCAGCTCGGGCTCGCTGCGCCTCCGCCGCCCGCTCATCAGCCCGGCGCGCCTCAACCTGCAGGGACAGAAGCTGCTGCTGTTCCCGGCGCACGGCGAGGCCCTGCTCACCCCCAGCGCCTCCGAGGAGCACACGCACTCCGACAGCCACGCCTTGGCCCCCGAGCTGCCCGGCTTTCCCAGGAAAAGCCTCCTGGAGCGGGGAGTGCCAGGTGAGCTGGCAGCGCTGCGCTGCGGGCAGGGGCTGGCTTGGAAAGCACAGATGGGAAATCTCCAGGAGAAACCCAGGTGTGAATTTTCCTGTCTTTTTCTCCTTGCAGATATGAAATCTGCTGTGGAAGGGGGGAGCATTTGCAGTGATAATTCCATCAAAAAGGAGGATCACTCCTCACACTCATCTACCTGTGTGGTAGACACAACTACCAAAGGGGAAGATTTGGCAGGCTGGAGAGGTGAGTGCAAGTCTGGTCACTGCTTTGTGCATGTGTGAGCATTCCTGTGAGGGTAACTGAGATTTTTCCTGGAAATCAAATAAATAAGTAGTTGCAAAATGGATCTTCTGCCTGCTATTGTAAGATCTTAACAAAGCTGTTCCTGTTCTTTGGACTGTCTGAAGAACACTGACAAGGTGCTAAACTGAGACAGAAAGAAGATGGGTGGGGATGCAGGTGTCAAGAGCATGAGATGAGGTGAAAATAGAGCCAAAAGAGGGCAGTGGAGTCTTTCCTGACAGGAAAAGTGCTTCAGCAATTTCTGCTTGTGCTGAAACACTGGACAGAGAGAAACAGTACAGCATCTGTTCACTTTTACTTACCAGTTCCTCAATGTCTCTTCCTACTGTTCCTTTTTTCCCGGTGTTCTCTCCTGCCAAGGTCGCTGTGGTACCTCTGCTCTCCGGGGCCTGCTCGCCATCAGCCTGACTCTCAATGCTGTCTTCACATCAGCCTATGTCTACAGGAGCCTGCGCTGATCCGTGCCAACACCTCCCTTCTCCTGCTCCCACCTGGTCCTGAGGAGACAAGGAGAGCTCAGCCACGGCTTCATGGCCAATGGCCACGCCACCGGTGCATGCTGTTTTTTAAAAAACTACTGTACACTCAACTGGCATGAAAAGGAACCTGGGCAGCTGGTGCCATCCCTTCCAGGCAGAACATATCCCAGGATTGTCCCTGGAGATGGCAGGCAGAATTCCCAGCTCCAGTTCAAAGCAGGAGGCCAGTCCAATGGCCCACAGACTTTTTTTCAGAAGAACTGACCTGAGATACAAGCCTGAAAATGTGTGAGCTGCATTTTTAGGAACCTACCCCAAG
This sequence comes from Toxostoma redivivum, assembly GCA_013397375.1. Classification (NCBI taxonomy): domain Eukaryota; kingdom Metazoa; phylum Chordata; class Aves; order Passeriformes; family Mimidae; genus Toxostoma; species Toxostoma redivivum. The sequence goes on from VXBI01004077.1 coordinate 89,190, forward strand.
CTCTTTCTGACATATTGACCTCGTGCTGATGGTGCTGGTAAAATGGGGAGAATTAGAACTGAGCTGAAGAAGAGGGATGGCTCAGTAGCTGGTGCTGGGCTTTGGCTACTGTCACAGCCTCTGCTCAGTGGTTCCTCGTCTCTCTTCTCTTTGGCATTCTCCTCTAAATTGTCAGTGAACTTTCTTCAGTTGCCTTAAGCTTGCCTAAGCACATAGGTGACCTTGGCTGCTCTGTCATGTTCTTGCATCTTAGATGTCCTTGTGCTTCCAGCTGGACCTGGCCCTGAGGCTTTCACCAGTTCATTCTGGCCGTGCTGGTTCTCAGCCCTGTGTGTGCCTGTGTCCAGCTCTGTGGCTGCAGGGCTGCACAGCCCCACACAGACACCCTGTGCTGGTGCAGCACAACCTGCAGTCCCATGCTTTGCTTTGCCCAGGAGGCATTAACTGAAGTGGGTACAAAGAAAGGATCCTGGTGTGATTTGCACCATAGTCAAAGGGCTTCAGCTCCCAGCTCTGCTGGAGTTCTCCCTGGAGCAGTGAGTGCCAGAGCCTGTTCTTGCTGTAAATCGCACAAATCTGTTTGTTGGAGGCAGGTGAGGAGCTGTCTGATTGTGTACATCTATCTGACACCTCAGCCTCATGTTGGGATTTGCTGAGTAACTGTTTAAGATATTTCTTACTCAGTAAAATGCCCAGGTGCTCTTAGTGAGAAATGCCAAACCTGCTTCTGGACAATTCAGCCTTCTGGATAGATTCTTCTTTTCTAGCCCAAGGAAAGTAGTAGATTTCCAAAAGCAGTTTGTAATTTGGGTATTTCTGCTTTTGGGTGAGTCTTCAGCATTGCTTAGAATTCAGGGGCCATTTAGAGTACTGTGCTGAACACCCAGAATCATTTAGTGCTTCTTAGGGAAAAAAAAGGAAATCCTGATCTTGATGTTTTGGTTCCCAAAACCCAAGTGCAGAGAGAAGATTTACCAGTGTGTCAAAAATACCTGGTGAGAAGAGAGTTAGCTGGCATTAGCTGTGTATTTCCTGAAGCAGGACTCGGATCTATTAAGAGGTTTTTTTTTTGTTGTCTCTTCCTTTGGACTCCTTTACCTCAGATGTCACTCCCCCACCCCACTGCCCTGTGTTTGCATCCTATCTTGGTGCTTCCTGTGTCTTTCCCTCCCTTGCAGTTTGCTGTTGTTCCCTCTCTTGTGTTCTTGCATGTGCACAGAACAAGGTGTGTCTGCTGCTGACCATTCTCTGCTCTGAGCCTGAGGCTCACACCTCAGTGATGATCACCCTTGCTTTCACTTCGCTTTTTTCCTTGCATGTTTTAATTGAGTTCCTACCCCAGCCTCACTTGGTAGATTGTGGGAGCCCTGGCCAGACTCTGATCAGCTTTACTGCTGCTGATTCAAGCACTGAAGAACTGAGTGTCTCTGTGTTCCCCAAGTGTCCCTGCATGGTTTTAGCTGCCCCTTTCCAGCTGTGGGTGAGACTGGTCCCTGGAGCAGGGGGAGCAGACCTGCACACACTGGTGCTGCTCTGAGGGGCTGAGGAAAGGTCACTCCTGACTCTGCACCTCCCTGGGGCTCCTCAGAGAGCTGGGAGAGCTGCACAGCCAGCACCCAGAGCCAGGAGAGACCTCCAGCAGAAAGATGTGCTGCAGACTGATGATGAATTCTATTGTAACTTGCATGAACTGTTCCTTGTAGCCAAACCCATAACCTTGTTGTAAAGAGGTTTTTGTCCCTTTTATTGACTGTGCACGCTCACCCGTGCATGTGTACGGGCAGGATGGTGGCAGAGCAGCTGCCAAGCTTCTCTTGGAGCCTCTGCTCTCTGGGTTTCGTGATGTCCTGGTGCAGTGTGTGACATCCCATCCATGGATCTTTGTCCTGCCTAGAGGCCTCCTACACAGAGAGACAAGCTGCCAGAAGCTGCTGTGGCTTTGCTTGTCCTTGTCACCCAGCAGATGTGCACTGTGACTCCATGTATGCAAACCCCCTCTCTGACCTCCCAGCCTGTGCTGTGTCACCACCACACTCGACCAGACTGCAACACCAACCTTGTCCTCCTCCCCAGCCACTGGAGCTGCAGCATCTCCTCTTCCCACGCTCATTCCAGAGCAGGAACACTTAACCTGGCCCTGCACTTGTGGCTGCTCACAAACTGATGTTGGAAGGGGCTTCAGTGACCTTGTCCAAAGCAATAGAGAGACTTTGGGGTTCATGACTGCAGAGGGAAGTTTTTCATTCTGGTGCTAGAACTCTCTCCCGTGGTGCTCTCATGGTTGTGAAGCCTTTGCTGAGGAATACCCGAGTGTGTGTGTGTGTGTGTGTGTGTGTGCAGATGTACAAAAACATTTGGAAGGTTTCTTCATTTCAGAAAATCTGAGCCCATGTTTGTCTTTATATTATTGGCCTTAATCTAGCTCGTAGATACTGTGTCTATCTTGCTGCTCTTTTCTGGACAAAGCTGGTTTGGAGGAAACAGAAGTTTATCTGGTCCCCTTGTAAAAATCTCTGTGACTCATGGTGTTGATCTTCATACAGTGTTGTTCCGGGGGGAGATTTTATTTTTCTAATATTTTTCCTACTGTAAAAATTGTTGGAGTGTATGGAGTGGAAAAGATCTTTACAAAATGGCCTGATAAAATTTGAACATGACTTAATAATACCAACTGTTAGTGGTCAGGTGGAGTATAAAGGAGCTTTATTTCCAGACCTTTTCCATTTCCTACTTTTCATTGAAAATGTCCAGGTACCTTTTCTTCGGATATGGGCTTGTTAGGCATGTTCTGAGACCTTGCAGATATTTTAGATGATTTTGCTGTTCTGAATTAGAAAGAATTTGTATTTTGAAGTCTGGTTCCAGTTCCACAACCTGGGGAATTTGGCAGATGTGGCAAATATTCTGCACATATCTGTTTGATGGGATAGAGGGAGTGGGTAGAATGAGTTTCTGATTTCTGAAGTTTATCATACCTTTTTATGTAAAATCTTAAATGTTACATTAAATTGGTCACTGGGGTGGGAGAAGCTCATTGCTGGCATTGCTGGCCACATTCACTGAATTTTAGGCTATTTGTTCAAGCAACAGATGAGGTCTGTGAATGTTTGATTCCCACTCCCTCTCCTGGGTGCTGGGAGCATCAGTAAATCACTGCTGGACTGGCTGGCTTCCTTGTAACTGGGCAGCTGCACTGAAGGGCTTCTGTTGCCTGTGGATGCTGCTATATTTTTTTCCTTCCAAACACCATTCCTGGAAATAACAAGGGTCTTAAACTCTCTCACAGACATTTGTTAAAAGGCTAGATTGGGCCAATTTGGCCCATACCTTTTTCTTTTTTTAATATATGTTGCATCCAGAAATTATCATCACTATGTTGTGGGGTGGGAGTAAGGTACAGAGTATTTTTGGGTTGAATGGGTGTCTAGAGAGGGTGAGGAGAACAATTTCAAGTCCTAAACTTTATTTCCTGTGAAAGAAAGACTGTATGTTCTGTGTGTACTTCTTTGGGGAGCTCTCTCACTGTACAGTTTAGTTAAACACGCTCCAAGGAAGGAGAAGCTGTTCCTCGGAGGTTTTTAGTTCATGCTTTGTGTTTAAAGAGGAATATTTTTCTTTAAAAAAATAAAACCGGATAAGTTTTCACCTTAGTGTGAGTGGTCCAGTTATATGCACACCTTACTTCTGTGTTCATTGGGCACTTAAGTGGGGTTTTTTAATGAAATCGTGACTGAGAGTGCTTATGTATTATTGTATGGTCTTAAATTTTATTTTAATTTTGTGATGTAAATTAGGGGGCAGGGTGACATAAGTTGATCAAATCAACACTTTATAAAGGAGGACATATTTTAATTAAATGACTGGCAACAGCTCACTAGTAATTCTGTACATGCAGGTGTATTTTGAAGGATTTAATGACTTGCAGCACTTGCACAGATGCAGCACTGGCAGAATCCACATTTCTGCAGTGGAGCAGCTTCTCCATCACCCTGCGGGACCGGCGAGCAGCCCCGGGGGTCCCGGCGGGGCTCAGCCCGGCCGCGTTTGCCCCGGGACTCATCCCGGTGGGGTAAGAACCGACGGGGATCCCGCCGGGACCTCCGGGCTGAGCTTTGCCCCGGTCCGGGCCCGTCCCGCTCCTGTCGGGGGCTCGGGGCTGCCGAGCCGAGGCGCCGTCCTGACCCGGCGGCGACCCCGAACTGGCCAGACTGGGCCGGGCCGGGGCTGGAAGTGACGGGGAGAGGGGTTAGAGGGGCCGGGGCGAGCGGAGCGGAACGGAGCGTTGGCCATGGCCGAGACGGAGCCCGGAGAGCGGCGGGCGGCGAGCCCCGAACTGGACAGAGAACCGGACAGAGAACGGGGCACCGGGCCGGGAACCGAACGGGAGAGAGAACCGGACAGAGAATGGGACAGAGAACTGGATAGAGAACTGGATAGAGAACCGGATAGAGAAGGAGGCACCGGGCCGGACACCGAACGGGACAGAGAACGGAACATCAGGCCGGGCACCGGGCCGGGCACGGCGGAGGCGCCGCAGAGACCTCCGTTCTCGTACGCGGCGCTCCTCGCCATGGCCACCCGGGCCAGNCCCCGCTTGCCAGGATGTGTTCCCGGGGGGGAATCACCTCCGCCTCCGCCGCCGGTCCGCATCGGACCCGCCGCGCCCCGGGATCTGCCCGGGCCCCGCCGCTCTCTGGCACTGGCCACCCTCCGGGATGCCCTCGCCACCCTCCGGGATCCGCCCGGGCCCCGCCGTGCCCCGGGCCCCGACGCCCTCGGTGCTGCCTCCGCGCCCCGCCGCTCTCTGGCCCTCGCCGCCCTCCGGGATCCGCCCGGACCCCGCGGCTCCGCGGCCGCCGCCGCTCCTCGGGATGCCCCCGGTGCCTCCCGGGTTCCCCTCGCTCCTCGCCGCTCCCTGGCCTCCGCCGCTCCTCGGGATGCCCCCGGTGCCCGGTTGCCCGCAGGGGCCGTGGGCAGCGCTGGTTCTGCCCCGCGGGTCCCCGCCGAGCTGGCCCCGGCCGTGAGCGCCGGGCTCGGGGCAGGGCTCGGGGCAGCGCTCCATCGCCGCCGGGCTCCCGGAGACGCCGCAGGGAGCGGGGCTGGTGTCGGGGACGCGCCCCGGGACCGCGCTCCTCCGCTGCTCTTCGCTCTGGATTTCGGGGGAAATGTGGTTTTGTTGTTGCAGCACCGAGCAAGCGATTCGGAACCGCGCGTCCCCCGAGCCTGAGAGCGCACACAGTCCTTGCCTCGTGCAGGGAATTTATATTTTCAAGTGTTCTTAATTTGTTTTGCAGATTTTCTTTCAAGGTCTGTGGAAAAGCAATATAGGTCTGTTTTGGGTGGAAAGTACCTCAAACCAGCAAACCCCAAAGATACTTAATACTGAAAATCTTCTGGGTTTGTATTTAGAGTGAATTTATGTGGGATTTCTCATACGGGTTATTTATTTTATATTGTTAGTTATGTATGTTTGCATACGTTCATTGTTAATGCGTTTCTTACAAACGATGCTGTAATTACTGTGTAAGAGATATTCTCTTTTGACTTCAGGGGGAGCAGTTTTTATGCTTTTCTCTCAAAATAAGGGTTCAGAGACAAAATATGCTTCCAATAAGAACCATGCTTTTAGTTTATGAGAGAGAAGAGTTCAAAGACTGTTGTGTGAGGAGCAGCACTTGTTGTATGTTATATTAATAAAGAGTATTTCCTAAGAGTTGTGGCTTCAGAAAGTACTTAAATTATTTTGATGCTTTTATTTTGTACATTTTATACTTAAAAAGTGATTCTAAATGTCATCTTTAAATTCCACCAACACAATGAAAATAGTGCTGGAAATACATTTAGATTTTCCATTGCCCGGGTCCAGCGCACGAAACCTGCGTTAGGAGCCCGTGTGTGTGCGGGCTGAAACCCGGCCTGGGACGGGGCTTTCAGAAGGGCTCGCTGGGGGTTTTGGTGCATTGGGTTGGGTTTTTGTTGTTGTTTTGGGGGGTTTTTTTGGGTTTTTTTTTTGTTTTGGGGTTTGTTTGGGTTTTTTTTTGCTTTATTTTTGTGGGGGGTTTTGTGTGGGTTTTTTTTTTCTTGTTATTTTGTTTTAGGGTTTTTTTGGGTTTTTTTTGGTTTTTTTTTTGAGGGTTTTTTTGGGTGGGGGGGTTTAGGATTTTTTTTTTTTTTTTTGAAGACGAAAACCCTCTCGTGTAGACGAGCAACAGCTGTGGCCAATTCTGCAGCGCCGGGTAATGAATGATTGTGCCCAGGTGAGCTGAGGCGGGCGGTGCCCCTGGCACCCCTCACACACCTGCCACCCCTCAGAGCCCTCGCACCTGTGACACCTCGCACTTGTCACATCCCTCTCACCCCTCATCCCTGCAGTTTCTCGCTGCTGATGTCCCCCAGGCTCTTCGCCTTCCCCGCGGTTTTGGGGGAATCGCGAGGGTCCCCCCAGCCCGGGGGTCCCCCCAAACTCCCGTGCCTGATCAGGGATTGTTCCTGCGGCGGCTCAGCACCCACCTGGCCGGGAGGGACCAGGTGTGACCCAGGTGTGACCGAGGTGAGTCCTTCCTTTCCATCTCCTCCCTCAGCCGCGGGGCCTGTCCTGGAAAATGCACGGACAAAAACGCTTTTATGTGCCCTTAAGATCACTCCTGCCGGGATTGTTCCTCTCAAAAATAAGGGATTGTGAGGAGTGTGTAAAGTGAATTTCGTAGCCCGGGGTGTTCTCTGTGCCTGCGAGGCGCTAGGGCAGCTTTGGATTTGTGGGTTCAGAGCGAGGAATTTTTCCTCCCTCTGTGCTTTGTTTGTGCTGTGGTAGCGGCGATGGGCTGCAGGGCCCGGGGACATACAAATAAAGGGGTTTTTTCCCAGCTATTTGCGGCAATTTCCAGCGATTCGCCGCTCCCCGAGCGCTTCGCTGTGCGCGGTGCGGCGCTCGCTGCGCTCGGAGCTTTCCCCGTTCTGTCGCCACCAGATGGGGCCTCGGTGCCACCGGGCATGGGCGACCCGGGGCCACCGCGGATGGGACCCGGGGCCACCGGGGATGGGCGACCCGGGGCTGAGAGGGGCTCCTGGAGAAACCCCGGCACCCCCCGACAAGGAAACTACAAATGCGCCTCGGAGCTTCGCCAACGGGAGATTCTGTAAATCCCACATGGAAATGGGAATTTCAAGGGTTGCTCTGCTCGGCAGCATCCCCCGTCCTGCTGGGCGTGGATCGTTTTCCCTGAGCTGGGGAGGATTTCATGGCGTTCCTAACAGGAGCTGCTGGGACGGGGATGGCCGTGGCTGGGTTATCTGTGGGTCAGAGGTTTGGATTGCAGACTGCGTGTTCTTCCGTTTCGTTCGAGCAGGTTTGGACAATGAGCCGCAGCAAACAGCTCAGTGTCTTACACGGGTGCTCTGATGCAAATGCCACATAAGAGTTAATCACCATTTCTGTGTCTGCCTTCTCCAGAGGCTCCTCCAACCGTCAGCAGGGATGGTCTCTCACAAAGAATGATTCAGAGCGTTTAGATAATGGCCCTGCTCTGAATCACCACTTGTAGGAGCATCTTCACCAGTGATTTAAAAAGACAAAAAAAAAAATCTAAGGGAAGGCTGGCTACCTCTGCCAGCAAAGAGAGGAGCAGGGAACCCCCCTGAGGCTCATCCAGGCTCCCTGCAGACCCTGCCTTGCTGTGGCTGGAGCACAAAGCTGCAGCGTGGGCTGCACCCAGACCAGGCATGGCTCACGGTCTGCACGGTTTCCTTGGCAGCTCAGAGGTGCTGGGACCTCTCCTGAGTTCTGCTTCCCTCTGAGAGCCGAGGGTCAGGCTGATCTTCTCTCTGGGGTTTGTGACTGCATTTAGAAAACCTGACCTCTGCTTATTTTTCTCCGAGTTATAGCCTTAGGTCAACATTCTTATAGGTTTTATAAATAAACCCCAGCCCAGCACATCCCCTGTGAGCAGTGCAGAGGCTTTGGGCAGGACGAAGGGAATTCAGCATTCCCCTTTCCCACCAGCAGATATCAGACTGGCCAATTCTCCTTTGTGTGGCTCAGGCCTGTCCTCACTCCTTGGCTTTAGTGATTAACAGTGGTTTTATGAGTTATGTAAAAAAGCAGGACAATTTATTTGCATGGTGCTGGGTTAGTGCAGATGTAGAAGACTTTTGACTGACCAAATCCAAGCAGGGTGTGATGTCTCTGTGTGTTAATGCCTTTGCCTGCTCTGGGATGTGCCAGCTCATTTGTGCCCTCACCTGTGCATTGTCACCCTCTGTGGCTCAGGCTCATCCCACCTGTACCCACTTTGATTTTGGAGCACTGGTCTCCAGAAGCACTGGCCAAGCTGTGTGTGGTGTTTGGCTTTTTCCTGGCTTTCAGCAACACCAGGATTCCCCAGACATTTCCTCCTTTCCTTTTCTATCCTGACGGTTTAACATAAGCACAGCCATGGTTATGTGCAGGATGAAGCTGGGAATGTTTTCCCTGCCTTGGAATCTGGGGTGCTGGTGTGTTTTTGGAGGTTTGCTTGGCCTTTCTGTCCCCTACCAGTGCTTCTGCCCCAACTTCTTGCTGTTTCTTCATCTCCACCCTCGTAATCTCTCAGCCTTGTGTTGGAGACTGAAGAGATAAGAGTGTGAGCAATGAAGAGTCCTGCAAAACAAAAAATTTGTGTCACAATTTGCCAGTGCAGGGTGAGTTGGGAGAGCTGTGAATAGAGAGCTGTAGATGAGGATTCCCTGGCTTTCTTCAATGAAGAGATGTGATGTGGAATCCTCATTCCTTAAACAACAACATGGGCACAGAATGGTGCAAAAGCCTGTTTGGATTGCAGCAAACCATAGATAAAGCTCAAACAGCAGGATGGTCCTCAGTGGACCTTTGAAGCATCAGATCTGAACTTTTGGGGACAAGGGAGTCACAAACTTTTCCTTGAAGCCCAGGATGGATGCAGCTGTGGAGCAGAGCCTGGTCTGAGCTGCTCCTGGTGCTCTGTGGCCATCAGAGCCCAGGGAGCTGCATTTCCCTCCTGCTGCTGGGTTTCCCCTCCTGCTGAGGCTCTCCAGTTTCCCGTCAAGGGCAAGTCGAGCATTTCTCATCGAGAATGTGGCCTGTGGTGAGGGGGTGGGAAGGGAAGAGGGNGCAGTTTCATGCCTCAATCTGTACTCTCTCTCTTCTCTGCAAGGCTTCCTGTTTTTTCACACCACTGCTCTTAGAAACAACAAGCTGCAAGACAGCAGGACAGGGCTGGCGGTTGGGTGTGTGGAAGGAACCCTGGAAACACCTGCAGAAGGGCTGGGGGCAGGCTCTGGAAAAGGCAGCGTGTGTTTGTGCTCCCATCCACAGAGGAGGGGGTGCCCTGGTGTCTGTGTGCTCCCCAAAATGCCCTGCTCAGGGCTGTGCAGCAGCAGAACTGTCCATTCCTCTTCCTCCTCGAGTTGTTTTACTCAGCTGCTCTTGAATGGACAAATCTAGAACTTGTCCAGTTCTTAGGAATCTTGTGATAATCAGAGGCACCCAGTGACAGAATGATGCTGGATGTTGAATCACTAGCAGGATTCCTGCAGAATCTGGGATTTTATGGTTTAAAAGCCACCATGCAGCTCAAGGGTGTGAAATGAGGAAGGATCTGGTTTGAAGTGCACCAGAGAGGAGCTGCCCTCCCTGACCCTGGACAGCTGGACAAGAGTGAACTCTCAGGGAAGTGGTTCCCAAACTGAGAGCCAGGCTCAATTATTATCTGAAAATTCACAAAGAACTGAAAATTCTCAAGAGCTGTGACTTCTGTTTTTGGGGGCCTGACAGCATTCTTAAAAAACCAAGAAGCTGCATTAGGAACTATGCTGTCAGTGTAAATTCTGTATTTTTTTACTGCCATGTTTTCTCCCTGCTGTTTGACCATAAGCAAATGGCAGGATGTGAATAAAACTGTTTAAAATCTGCAATTGATCTTCACAGGTGAATAACTGGGAGGGTTGAGGGAGCTGCTCCACCCCACAAACCTTTATGTGACACTTCATTGTCTGTGCTCTTGTTCAATGCTGCACCTTAGAGAGGCAGCAGGAGCTCTGTGCTCCAGTGATTATTGAACAATGGGAGATAATTTTTAATCTGAAATCACTGTGTTGCTGCCTCATCTGCCAGCGAGTCAAAGATAAATTTTCTGGAAGCAGCAATTTTTGAGGCATGGAGCTCCATGGCCCCGGTGCTTTGGCTCAGGGCATGACACAACTGGGTGTTTCTGAGCTGCAATTCCTGCTGCTGACATCAGAGCTTTGCTTTGCTGGCACGTTGCTAAGTGACTTCCAAAGCTGCTGCTCTGGCTCAGGATGGCTGAGCCCAGGGAAAGGCAAACAGAGGATTAGAGCCTGGCTCTGGCACGGGCAGGAGTGGGTGGGCACAGCTGCTGCGGGAAGGAGAGGAAAAATGGGGAGATTGCATCAATTATTGAGCCTTGTAAAAATAATTAGGCAGACAACAGCAGGCAAATGGGCTGGGAGGAGAAGGAAAAAACAGCTGCCAAAGCAGAGAAGGACAGGACCTCACTGGGGATGGGAATTGGGTGAGATGCCCCTTTAATCAGTGGCTGGGGAGAGATGAAAAATAATGAGTGAGCTTTGCAGGCACGCTGCAGCAGGACAAGGAGGGAGGGGTGTCCCCTCACTGCTCCCACCAGAGACTCCTGCACGCTGAAAATCACTTTAGTGGCTTTTAAACAGTGACCAGTGGTACCAGGTACGACAGTGATGCACAGAGAGCTGAGCACAGCTGGTGCAGATGTTTGTCCAGAAGCATTGCCTGACTTTGCTGTGTAGGAATTGGTGCCAGGCTGTAAGGGAGCTGGGCAGAATGTTGGCTAGACCAGCTTTCTAAATGATGGGAATAAATTTCTATTTGGATTCCTTTTTCTCCTTCATTCTGCAGAGCCACCAGCAGGCTCATGAATGATTTTTGCACTGTAATGCTGTGGTCTGTGATCTGTGGGCAGAGCTGTCTGCTGTGATACAAGGATGCAGTTAATAAGATTTGACAGTGAGTCTCTACTGTGTGCTAAATGTCACTTGGCTGTTGGTGATTTCATGGTGGCACTCATTCATGTCTCCCAGATTAATTCCAAGGCTTGTTGCCCTCCTGGTTCTGTTTCCCACGATGAGTCTTCCCAGCCCCTCTGTTTAGAATTTAGCAGGAATCCCCTCCTTGCTCTGTAAGCTGCAGAAAGACTTTTCTGCTTTACCTAAGCAAATCTTTTTGGGTTTTGTAAACCTGTGATGCACACAGACAGCACAGAAGCTACAACTGTCACTTGGCTGGGCTTAGTCCCCCCACCAGAAATTTTTCTTCATTTAAAGCAACCAGCCAAACAGGGGAGGGAAGGGCAGTTCTGGAGAAGCCCCTTTGCTGCTGTGCTCCTCTCCTGGGCAGAGCCAGCTGCACGTGTGCACTGCAGGGTGATTCACTCAGCCATGGTGAGATGGAACAGATAATCTTAACTGAGGTAAATAAACAACTATCAGCCTAAATTTAATATTAGAGTCCGGTTGCCTCTCTGTAATGGAAGGTTTCAGGGGAATTTGGGGGAATTTGCACTCATGCAATCAGAGCTGCTGACTTCTCATTCAGAGCAGAGAAAAACATTGTATTCAGAAGCAGTTATGCTGCTGGCTGGGTTTTTTATGGCCTCTTCCTCTATTTTTTGGGACATAAGAGAAAGACTGTGACTGGTTTTAATTTCCTGCTGTAAGACTGATCCCAGGGCAGTGAGTGGGGAGCACTGCTGGACAATTCTCAGTCTCCTGAAGCTGCCAGTGGAACAAAGCCACTTTTCCCTGGACCACTTTGCTGGACTCCCTGAGTCTTTGTTAATTCACAGGAGGGCAGGATGTGTTTACCAACAGCAGCTTGTACCTGCAAGGTCTCCAAAGTACAGCCAAGGTAACAGGCACAGCCATCTGCTGATGAGCTGGAAACAGCAAAGTGATCACAAATTAATGAAGGTTTGATTGTGCTGTGGCTGGTCACTGCTGCCCAAAGTGGCTGAAGGGCACTGCAGGGACTTTGCCCTGTCAGCTCTCTCCTGTGCAAGTTTGGTGGGTGTTGTCATCTTTACTTTTTTGCAACTTAGCAGCATTTCATGTGCTATTTTTTGTTATTTGTAAGTTGAGTAGATGTTTGGCTGCCTTTCCTCCTGTGGTCAGCTAGAACCCCACAAAAGAGGTTCAGGAAGGAGGGTAGGGGAAAATCTCTGATGCTGGGGCTGAGCAATTTCCAGTGCCTGTGATAAATCTGTTATCACCAAACATTCTGCCCATTATCAGAGAAAAGGGAAGACAAAGATTCAGTGAAGATGAGAGCCATGGGAGACAAGAGCTCAGCCACGCTGCTAAATGAGATCAGATGCCTGTGTTTGTATTTTGCCAAGAGAAGGGATGCACATTTCAAACCCCTGTGGGCTTTTGCTGGCTCTGATTCAGCAGTGAAAAAGAGAAGAGGTTTGGAGGGGTTGTTGGCTGTGTTTTTGTAGTTTGGTGATTGAGGGATCTGCTCAAGTCTCCAGGTTTGCTCTGTGGATCCTTGCAGTGACAGAGCTGTGTGGTGCTGCTCTGTCCCCACTGCTGGGTGTGCAGCAGCAATCCATACAGCCTTGGAGGAAAGGAGGGATGAATAAAAAACGTGCAGGAGGAACAGTCAGGGCTGTAAGTGGGTGCTGTGCACTTGTCTGGAGCCAAGTGAGACAGGCTGGGACGTGGCACAGAGAGAGAAATCCTGCTGGCAAAGGAGAAGTCCGAGGGGGAGGAAGAAGAATGTATTTTTAGTGTCAAAGGGCTTCTGAAATGCTTTTGCTTCTGCCACAGAAGGAATCACATGTATTTCCATTTGTGTTTTTATTGGGGGCTGCTGAGGGTGGGGAGGAATTTCTTTTGAGGCAAACTCTTCTCTAGAGGGGTGGGTGAGTGCCTCAGCTCCCCAGAGCAGCCCGAAGAGTGCTGTGTGGTCATTCCCTTCCCAAAGGCACAAAGTGTGGCTGTGCTGTCCTGAGCAGCACACACCTGTGGAGCTGGTGCTGATGCAAAGGGGATGCAAAGATTTCATTGCATTTTTCCATTGCATTTCCAACTCTAATTCAGAAAGGCAAAGCTGTGCTCAATCCTCTCCTTTCTGACAGTGCTGAGCTCTGCCAGCACCCAAACATCATCCCCTTGTGCCTGTGAGCTCTGTGGCTGTGCCCTCTCCTCTCCCCTGGCCTTTTGTCACTTTAGCCACCACACTCTGCCCTGTGTCCCAGCCATGGCCTTTAAAGAAGAGCAAATTGCAAATCTGGCTCCTGACTGCAGCTAGTTTGCACCAAATAGAAAGTGGGTAGGAGGAGGAAATGAGAGGTTGAGTTTTTTCCTGTTGCAGGTAGCAAGGAAATAAAATAGGAAATTCAGTGCAAAGTTTTCATCTTGCTGAGCCCCCAGCAGCACAGCCTGCAGGTGATTTTTTTTTTTTTTTTAATGGCTGGTTTTGTGTGATGGTTGATTCCTCTTTGTGCCAGAGTAAGAGCTGGGCTGCAGAAAAGGGAGATGCAGGCAGGGTGACAGTGACATTTTCCCTGTGAGAACCCAAGGGAAGCTGCTCTGGGCTGGGCACACTGACACCCTGGCTATGGGGATAAATGGAGTGGCACCAAATCCAGTCCAAGACCTTCACAATTTCCAGTGAGAGGCTGTGTGGGCAAAGCTCTGTGATTTGTGTCACTTGCTGCCATTCTGTGAAAATGGAAAAACCACTTGGGTGCTCAGAGGGGACACAAACCTCACTCAGACCTGGCTGCTGCTGTGTTTTAAGTTATCATACTCCCATAATAAACAATGGAGCTTTTTTCTTTATTTTTTGAGCCACACTGGCCCTTGCAGCACATAATCCAAGTGTTTAACACAGTCAGTGCCTGTCCTGCACAGTTTCCCAGTCCTGGCTCTGTTTAGGCTGGCTGGACTCTTCCCTTCTGTGAAATACATCTTCTCTTCTTTGTAAATATTTTTAAAGACTTAATGAAAACAAACATTATCTATTTCTAGACCAAAATTTGAGGACAAAAATTTTGCGTTTTTCCCGCTACTGAAAAGAATTTGTTTTTCCTTCACCACTGTTCCCAGGGTAAGAGCTGTTACCTCCAGCTATGTAAATGAGTCTTCATCAATATGTCTCAGGTGGAAATTCCCCTGTTTGCAAATGGAAATTTTCCTCTGGTAACAGTGAAAGTCATTTTCTTCCAGCCAGAGCCATCTCTCATTTTAGAAAAAAAAAAAAAAAAAAAAAAAAAGAAGAAGAAAAATTCCATTCACATTCCTTTTCTCCTTGTTGTCACTGATGACTCATGCGATGGCCTTTGCTACTTATTTCTGACTCTTAAGTGATTTTTCAGGTGGCTGCTAAAAAATTCTTAAAGCATTTGTCACTGGCATCTGCCTCACTTGGTAACGTGATACATATATTCTGATTTTCATGCAGAGTGTGTGTTTGTTTGGGTTCTGAATGTTGCTTGGTTTGGAATACACGTTTTAGATGTCAAATAAAGCTAAACAAACAAAAACCACCGCCATAAAACACACTCTTGAGTTTGTGCAAAGCATTTAGCACAGGCAGGCACCTGCGTGTGTCTTGAGAGTGCAGCCACCCACACAAGATCCGGCCTTACTGGAAACAATTCACAGACCCCAAAATTCCCAAACGGGACCAAGGGCTCTCATTTCAGCACTGTGACTTTGTCACCCAGCTCTGCTTTTGTGAGCCTGAGCTGTGCCTCTGAGTGTGGGAAGACTGGGGGGTGCTGCTTCGCTCCTGCTAGCAGAGGAAGATCCAGAATCCCCTAACAGTAATTTCAAGAATAAATAGCGTGGTTTGATTAAATAGGCAGTTGCAATTCATAAAGGAAATTTGTGGTTTTAAAGGTTAGTCATTTGTATTGCATAAAAAGAAAACAAGAGAAAGGAAAGTTGTTTGTCCCTCCTGAAGAGTGGATAGTCAGAGAAGGGATGGAGCCTCTGGCATTTTTTAGTTTTGTATCAAAACCCATCTTCAACAGCAGTGAGCTTCAGAGTGGCATTCCCCGAGAGGGGGAAATGCTGTTTGTATTGCACTAAACTCTGAAATGACAAAAATGGGTGTTGTGGCATTACTGCTCTGAACCTTGGGCAGCACCAGCAGCTGAAGAGCTCAGCTGAGCTGTGCCAGCAGCCAAGCTCCCCAAAATGTGGGACACAAGGAACGTTCCCAGTGCTCTGCACGCAGGGGAGCAGCAAATTCTGTGGCCCTGGCACCGGAGTGAGCAGCAGAACACGAGCCCCTGCCCTGCCCTCGGGCTCCTCAGCAGCCTGGGACATTGTGCTGGACATTCTGGTTTATCTGTGGGGGCTTTCCCCAAACCAGTTTGTCTCAGGTTTCTGCAGTCAGTAACTCCCAGTGCTCCTGACAGAGCTGCAGCCTCACGTTCCCTGCAGGGCTGGGCCAGGACACCTCCTCCTGTCCCCCTTCTGGGACCCCTTCCACTCTGTTCTTGGGGTGATGTTTTTTGGGGGATGATTTTTTTTGGGGGGTGATGTTTTTTGGGGATGATTTTTGGGGGGTGATTTTTTTTGAAGATTATTTTGTTTTGGGGGGTGATGTTTTTTTCGGGGTGAGGTTTTTTGGGGTGATGTGCTGCTTGCAACACCCACAATCCACAGAACTTCCCTTTTCCCTCAGCCCTAAACTTTGTCATGGGCAGGGATTATAACTCACAGCAAGGAGGTACCAAACAAACCCTCCTGCTTCACTTTGGTGACTCTGGAGCAGAGCTGCTCCAGGGAATGTTCTGTCAGTCCCGTGGTGCTGCTGATGGCCAGGATGGGAATCCTGAGCTGACTCAGGCCATTTCTTGTTGCATTTTTGCTCTGCAAACATTATGGGGAAACCAGAGGGGAACGCGTTGTTCTCAAGCCTGCAGTATCCTTCATTTAAATACATAGTCACACAAATAATGGTGTTTTTATCTGGGCAAGGACACCAAATCGGGCCACTTTGGCCTTCAGCAAGAGAGCTGAGTGTCTTTGTCATCATTCTCCCTTCTCTCTGTCATTTTGGGGTCACAACATTGACACCGTTTCAGGAGCTTTTTGAACAAAGACTGCTCAGGTCCTTGAATCCCACCCCCTAATTGTTCACCATCAGCTCCTTACAGCTTGTGGAAAGGTTTTGCTTAATGGCATTTTCGTTTGAATGCACGGTCATCAAAGAGAAAAACGTTCTGAAGCTTTGTTGTGGTTTTAGTCTCTGAAATCTCTCTTGTGGCGACATCAACAAGTAAACTGTGGCCTTGTTCCTGAAAGAAAAACAACTCCTGTTATAACCACAGTGTCCTCAGCTGTCCCAAAGACTGAGCTATGAAGTGTCTGTCACGTTTATCTTCAGGGCAGTGTCCTCCTGAGAAGGCTGATGGAGTGTAGGAAAAAAAAATATATATATATATATGTGTGTGTGTGTGTGTTCAAATAAATCTCCAAAGCTTGTAGCATGTATTATTCNCTATATTATATTATTCTATATAATTTCTCTATAGCACTATAAAGGGCTGCTGTGTAACGTGCAAGCAGGAGCAGTGCCTTTCAGAGGTGGCAGCAGTCTGGTTTGGCCAGAGGGATTTCTCAGCAGGGGCTGTGCCCTGTGCTGTGCTCAGGCAGGTGAGCCCCAGAGCCAGCCAGCGAGGATCAGGGCTGCACGTTGGGGTGGCTGTGATCCTATTTCAGGCCCTGTTAAAAAATCAAGAACAAAACAAGAGCCCGAGTCTCTTTTGAGTTTTGAAGGAAGCAAGCTTGCGTTGGTTTCCATGAGCAGAGCAACCCTGGTAGTGCTAACCACAGGGGCTGGAGCTCTGCTCACACTGCTGGGGCTTCCTGTGTGCCTCTGCTGCGGGCAATGCACAGAATGGCTCCGTTTGCTGCTTTGTTTGTTAGTTTATTTGTTTATTTGTTTGTTTGTTTGTTTGTCTGTCAGTGAAGGACAGGAGACTCCTCTGGCCCCTCTGGAGGCAGGGAATGGACCTTCAGGAGTGTCACTGCTCCCACATCTGCCAACATCTGTTCAGCAGGGCAGCCAGGGTGTTTGTGTCCCTGGGTGTTTGTGTCCCTGGGTGTTTGTGTCTGGGTTCTGGCTGGGTGATCCTGTCAATACCCAGGTGTTGTGGTTCATTGCCATCCTCCCTCCTGCTGTTTCCCCTGCAAAGCTGGCCCTGTCTCATCTGCAGACGTTGGCTGAGTTTCCTGCTGGAGGCACGCTGCTGAATGCTGGGCTNCAAATAAATCTCCAAAGCTTGTAGCATGTATTATTCTATATTATTCTATATAGAATTATTCTATATAGCACTATATTCTATATTATTCTATATTATTCTATATTATTCTATATTATTCTATATTATTCTTTATTATTCTATATTATTCTATATTATATTATTCTATATAATTTCTCTATAGCACTATAAAGGGCTGCTGTGTAACGTGCAAGCAGGAGCAGTGCCTTTCAGAGGTGGCAGCAGTCTGGTTTGGCCAGAGGGATTTCTCAGCAGGGGCTGTGCCCTGTGCTGTGCTCAGGCAGGTGAGCCCCAGAGCCAGCCAGCGAGGATCAGGGCTGCACGTTGGGGTGGCTGTGATCCTATTTCAGGCCCTGTTAAAAAATCAAGAACAAAACAAGAGCCCGAGTCTCTTTTGAGTTTTGAAGGAAGCAAGCTTGCGTTGGTTTCCATGAGCAGAGCAACCCTGGTAGTGCTAACCACAGGGGCTGGAGCTCTGCTCACACTGCTGGGGCTTCCTGTGTGCCTCTGCTGCGGGCAATGCACAGAATGGCTCCGTTTGCTGCTTTGTTTGTTAGTTTATTTGTTTGTTTGTTTGTTTGTCTGTCTGTCAGTGAAGGACAGGACACTCCTCTGGCCCCTCTGGAGGCAGGGAATGGACCTTCAGGAGTGTCACTGCTCCCACATCTGCCAACATCTGTTCAGCAGGGCAGCCAGGGTGTTTGTGACCCTGGGTGTTTGTGTCCCTGGGGGTTTGTGTCCCTGGGTGTTTGTGTCCCTGGGGGTTTGTGTCCCTGGGTGTTTGTGTCTGGGTTCTGGCTGGGTGATCCTGTCAATACCCAGGTGTTGTGGTTCATTGCCATCCTCCCTCCTGCTGTTTCCCCTGCAAAGCTGGCCCTGTCTCATCTGCAGACGTTGGCTGAGTTTCCTGCTGGAGGCACGCTGCTGAATGCTGGGCTGGGGTCTGCACTGCTCCCAGGCAGGACAAGGCTCCCCTGGCCCGGCAGCAGCAGCGTGGAGCTGTGATTGTGCAGATTCACCAGGTCAGGGGATGTGATAGAGCACAGCAGGAGAGCTGAGAGCACAAAATCAGCCTTCCAGAGTTTTGTGAACAGGCTGGGTAAATGCAAACATGGAGTGGAGATGGTTGTGGTGAGCTGGGGTGCCCTGCCTGTCCCTGTGTTGGGTGCATTTCCAACAGTGCCACTTGTCCTTCTTAGCATTCTCTTCAAATGCATTAGCCCTGCTTTGTTCTCAATAACACAGAAGAAAAACAACCAAGTAACCCTCCCTTCTGCTCCTCCTGGAGGTCTCAGATCTTAATCTTAGCAGGTTGCAGCTATTTTTTCTGACCAAGTTCCTTTTTCCCTTCCCTAGTTTCTGATGTCCAGTTTCTCACAGGCCTCATGGGCAAATGCCCTGCTGGTGTTCAGTACAGCTGTACATGTGAAACTTGGAGGTGATGAATAGAAAAACTGTTGAAAAGGAAAAAAAAAAAAAAAACAGAACAGAAACCAGAATTCCTGTAAACAGTCTGTTAAAAATATCTTCAACACATGTCAGGGCCGATGATTTAAAATAGACAATTTCTGAGCGTTAAAAGGTCACATGGAGACATGATAGTATATTCAAATAGAGTTGAACAATGAATGTTTCAACAGTCACATCTTGTACTGTTGGCAAGATATCTGTGTTGCCAGCTAATGATGTTCAGGGGGAAAAAAAATGAGTCAGATTGCAAGAATAATGAGTTTTTCTTGGATGATAACATGGCGGGGGGGAAGATTTTATACCTTAATCACATGTCTCTGGTAGCAAAAGCTTTAGGGAAAATGGTGATTCTGGGAGGCATAAAACTTCAGGGCCAGTCGATGTGATGCAGTAGCACAAACCCTGTGCTGTACCAGGGTTGTTTGTTTCCATGTGTGGCAGTGAAATAATTAAAATCACAAATCCACACTCCCAATATTTTCTCATTTGTGACCCGAAGTACGGTGGGCATTTCAGAGGAGATGTGTGAAAAAGAGGGAGACTTTTCAAATGAGCACACGGTCTTTGAGTATCTAATTGCTGCTGAAAATTTAATGAGACAGAGAGGAATGATTGTCTTTGAACGCTGGAAATATTTCCTGTCCCCATCTGCTGCTGCTTTGGAACCACAAATGTCCCGTGACAGAGGGAGAGCTGTGCTGAGCAAAGGGTGGTGGCAGCCCCGGGGGTGTGAGGGAGCTGCTGGGATGAGACCCTGCACACGGGTTTAGTGCCTGGTTGGGCTTCCCTGCACAACAGGAGGGAGAGAAAAATCCCGAGTGGATAAGGCAGTGTGTCCTCGGTACATCCAGCATTTGGATTGCTTGGTCCTGCTCCCACGATTAGCAGGTGGAACACCAGGCGTGTTTAAACCGACCCTGCTCCTCCTCTGGACCCTGCCTTGGAGGGGTTTCTCCTCATCCCCCAAATGCACTCGGCTCTGCTCTGGGATTTGGGGCGTTCCCCATCCTCGCTGCAGCGTTACCCGCTGGGAGCGCTCTGAGTGCCACCAGGGGCTGTCCCTTTGTCCTGCAGTCCGTGTCTTTCCCCTTTAAATGTCCTTCTCCCCCTTTTTCTCCCGGACTCGGTGTCAGCCAATTTCTCGGGTTCCCACAGTTGTTCAGAGGAAGAGAGAACAGTTTTGTGACTGGGACTGTCACAGGAGCGCTTTCCAGGAAAGGAGCGAATCCCAAACCATTCCCATCCCCTCCCAGGGCGGTTTCCCCCTCAGCCGGGGATGCGGGACCTGCCCCGGTGCTGTGGTTCGGCCCTGCGGTTCGGAGCCAGCCCGGTGTGCCCGGGCCGCCCGTGCCAGTGCGGCAGCGGGAGCGTTCGGAACCGGCACCGGCAGCGAGCGGGGCTGCGGGCCCGGCCGGAACCGGCACCGATCACTGCTGCGGGCCCGGCGGGACCGAGCGGGGCTGGGGACGGGCAGGGGAGCCGGGCCCGGCGGGACCCGCGGTACCGGCCGGCATCTCCCGGTGCGTGCGGAACGGGACCGGCACCGGGGCGGGCGGAACCTGCGGTACCGGCCGGACCGAGCGGGGCCGGGGCTGGGGGCGGACACAGTCGCTGTCACGGACGCTGTCACGGACCCTGTCACGGTCACGGCGGGCGGGGCGCGCTCCCCTCGCCGCCCCGTTCGCAGGCGGGGCCGGGGCGGTGCCG
>VXBI01004077.1:109747-160920 GCA_013397375.1 Toxostoma redivivum
CGGCCGCCAGCGCAGGTGAGCACCGGGCCGGGACCGGGACCAGGACCGGGTCGGGGAGCGGGTTCGGGGGCTGCGGGAGCGCGGCCGGCGCTGCGGGGCCGCCTGCGGCAAATCCCGGCTCTGCTCGGGCTGCTCCTGGAAAAGGCGCTTCTGCTCCATGGAGAGCGGGGCCGTGCTGGGCTGTTCGGGGCTGTGCTGGGCTATGCTGGGCCGTGCTGGGCTGTGCACAGCCCCCGACCCGCGGGGATGCGCGGCTGGAGCTGCTCAGGGGCCGCCCTTGGCGCGGTGTCCCCGGGCTGGTGGCAGCGCTGGGCTCGGTGTCGGGATGGAGGGATCCAGGGATGGATGGATGGATGGATGGATGGATGGATGGATGGCAGGCAGGCAGTGGGCTGGCTGTTTTGGCCAGTAACCACTCATCCCCTGCCGGCCCACCCCACCGCGCTGGCGAGGTGAGCTCTGCTGCTGCCTGGCCTGTAGGGTGGGTTTGGCACATGGCGCGTTGTTGTCACCACAATTGTCGCTCCGGGGCTCGGGGAGTGGCAGCCCCCGGGCACCCAGACCTGCCCTGGTGTGGGGTTGCGCTATTCACAGCCACGTGTGTTCCTGCTGTGGGTCAGATCGTGTTTTTGGCAGGGCATGAGGGGGTCCTTTAGGGACTCCCAGAAGAGTCTCCAGCACCTTGTGCTGTGTCTGCCTGAGATGGGAACCTGAGAGTTGAATATCGTGATAGAAGTCGATAGAAACGCATGGCTTGTTTTTTGTTTTCATCAACAAGATGGACTCAGGTTTCTGGTATTGTGGAGCCATTGGGAACATTTGAAAAAAGACTGATTTCAGCAACTTCTTCAGCTGGAAGCTTTCGTTTATCACAACTTCCTCCAGCTCCCAGCTCTGCCTGTGTTAGCAGTAATAGCAAGGGTGCAAGGATCTCATATCACTTTGCCAGCAGTTAAGAGTTACAACATCCCCCACGAGTTACAGACTGTACTTGTGCGTGTGAGAAAGCTGAAACACGGAGGAGTTTGTTGTTTGATGTTGTGCAGCAAACAATTGTCAGGTTTGGGAGCAGAGCTTTGCACAGGGTTGGTTTTCAGGCTTTTGCTTTAACCACTGAATATACGGTTTCCCACTTGGTAGTTCCTCAGGCAATGCTGTGAACTTGCCTAAAACGTTGATTGAAAGTTTCCACCAGAGGAAGGTTCTCAAGTCTCCCATCAGATGCTTTTCTCACTCTCTGTTGTCTCTCTGCCTCTCTCTGGTGATCCTGTTTTACTCCCAGAATGAGGAATTTACATTTCTTCTTCTCTTAGGTTGCTTTGCCTGAATTTCTCTTTGCCTCCCTCTGGCTATTGCTTCTGGTTGGATCTAAGGTTCTGCTGAGCTTGAGTGATGGGATATTGCTCTGATGGAGCTGGGAGCCCCAAAACCTGCAGCCTGTTTTTATCACCACATGTACATTCTGCTTTCCTATCTCTTCTCTTGCTGACAGCCCCTTTCATCATCAGCCCTGCACACAAACAAGGTTATCCCCAGTTCAGATCATATTAGTGTAGTTCTGCTTCCATTACCTTTCCCTGTGAGCCTGTTTTGTGGGAGTAAGGTGGGCATTGAACAATTTAAAAGCTCAAAGGCATCTTTATTTCATTAAGGGAAGGGCCTAAGCCAAGGGATTCTTTAGTCCCAGTGGTTGTTTAAAGCTTGATCCTTGTAGTTTCCACATAACCAGAACACTTCCATGGAAGGTGGAAAAATCCCTGGTTCTCCAGTGACATCCTGATGCACACAAGATGCTGATTTTTGTTAATTTAGTGCTGGTTTTTTTCAGCACCTCTGGTAGGGAAGAGGATGCTCTGTAGTGTCTTAGAGGCCTGAAGTTGGGTGTGGGCATTTTCATGCCTTGCCCAGGGACAGTTCATGGTACATCTACACCCATCTAATGGTTTGTGTAATTAAAAGTCAGATTAATCAGGGGTTGGAAATATCTAAGAAAAGGCATTGTCAAAGTAACATAACTGTGTGTCTGGTATGTAGAGCTGGATGAACAGTGAACTGCTGTTGAAAGAATGAGGGAATCAGTGCAGGCAACTGTGTGGCAGGATAGGAGAGGTCACTGTACAAAATGGAAGCTGATAATATGAAAAAAACTTAATTTGATTTTTATTTTTGGTAGAGGTAGAAGTCATATGATGGTAAACCAGGTAAAGGAAATTCAAATATTCTAAACTAGGGTTTGAGGAAGATAAATAGCCAGGCTCTTGATTTTAGGGGTTGTTCAGTGCTTGGGTGGTTTCCCACACTTTCCAAGGGGTCCCCAGTGCTTTTCCCACCTCGTTCCTGAGCTGAGTGTGTCCCTTGTGATGGGTTGGAGGAGGAAGCAGAGGCAGAGCTGTGCTGCAGCTGGGTCTGTGCTGGAGGTGCAGCCCTGTCCCAGACCTGAGGGAGAGCAGAGATGTGCTCGTGGCACGGCTGAGACACGGATCCTGTTCTACAGAGACCCTGGCAGCTGTAATGGGAGCACCTCAAACAATCTGCTGGACAGGAGCAGAGTCTGGGCTGTCACTGCCAGCTGCACCAGGGGAAGCAGCTCCTGGCTCTGTGGGTGATGAAGTGACTGGCCCTGCTGTGTCTCCTCAAGCCCTGCCAGGAGAGTCCCCCTCTGTCCCCAGCTCCCCTGGCAGGCACAGTTTGACAACACTCACCTGCTGCGGGATTTTTCCCAATCTGCCTTGAAGGGCAGTTTGTGGGTTATTTCACTGTCAGTCAGTGCTCAGATGACTTGTCTGCAGCGTGGACTTGTTTTACCCTGTGACCACAACCGAAAAGTCAAGGCCAAGCTGAATTTCAGAAGGCACTGAAGTGCTGTGGAAGCTCAGAGCTTCCCAGGTGTGCTGGCTGTGGGTAGAGCCATGCCAAGCACGTGTGTGCCTCACAATTCCCGTGGTCTCCTCCCCCAGCCAAAGCCATGCCTGCAGTGACAGTGACAATGATAGTGACAGTGGCAGTGACTTCCTGCAGCCTCCCATGCAGCACAGCACATCACCTGTGAGCTCTGCACTGCTCGTTTCCTGTAAACTCGAGAGGTATTTTGGTAGTGCTGGGGTTTTGTAATTTTGCAATTTGTTTGTTTGTGGGTGTTGGAGCTTCCGTGTCTGTCTGGTGCTGCAGCCTCACTCACAGAGGTTTGGGGAACGCTGCTCCATGGCTGATCTTGCTGCTTGGTGTTTTTTTGGGTTTATTTTTTTTTTGGCCTTTTGCTCTCCAGAGCAGTTGCATGTTGTAAGCACCAGAGCTGTGGTTGATAAAGTTCACAAGAGGAAACTTGTGTTGGTTTTGTGTTGGCTGCTGTTTAAATTGTTCAATTCTGACTGGGTGGTTTCAGATGTGTCTCTTGCACCCTGACTCTCTGCATGAATTTGCTTTTCCTCAGGTTCCTCAACTGTTCCTATTGCTGGTGCTGTGCCTGTGTTCTCTACATGGCATCCAGTGAAACTGAGGTTTTATTTCTGTCCTGGTGCACATCACTGCTGCCTTGGCCAGCTCCTCTCTTAGCTAAGGACACACATTTATTACCTGCACACTAATTACTGCAAGGGAAGCCCTGGGGAGGGGAGAGCAGCCTGAAGCTTTCCTGCAGAGTGAAGAAAAATTATCTGAGGCAGAGGGCACAGGGGAAGTTGTGGACTTGCCTTCATCTAAAAAGTGGAATTTTGTCTCATGGTTATTTTCCTCCACACTTTTCATGCCCAGTGCTGAAGAGGTCTGGGCAGTGCATGGTGGGTTCATTGCATGTATGACTCAGGAGGTGATTAGTACCAATGGGTGCAACTTTTCTGATTGCTCCCTAGGGAATTATTCCACACCTCAAATTAATGGGGGATTATGGAGCAACTGTGAAATCCTTGCTGCTTGTGCTGGTCTGGACCAGGGGCAGAGTCAGTGTGGAATGGCTCCATGTGCATTTCACTCCTAATTTCCTCAGAAAGTCTGTCTTGCACAGATTTTTACTTTTGCCTCACAAAAGCATTTCACAGAGCAGCAGCAGCTGTGGCAAGGGGAGCACACTCGAGTTCTCTGGGAACAGCTTTGTGTCTGGAGCTGTGGAAATCCATCCTTGGGCACGCTGGTGGTGCCTGGGCTCTGTGCTGTGGGACAGGGACATTTCCCTGTGGTTATTCCAGGGTGGTTCTGTGGGTTTACATCCCTCTAAAACACTAAATTCTGTCTCACCCTGGCTCTGAGGTATACACAAGTTGTACAGGAAGATAATTTGTTTGGTGTAGACTGATTAACTTCAACCTCAGGCTACCAGATCTACAGGTCTGAACCCTACCACAAAATGGGATTTCTAACAATAATCTGTCTGCACACCAGAGTGAGAGTCTGAGATGATACTGAGGCTTTAGAAATGGACAATTATCTTGGAGAATTCTTTTTTTTTTTTTTTTTGTGAAGACTGCTGCAGTGAAAGAGAGTATATCTCAAACTACTCCAGTAGTGTAAACCCTGCCAAAAAGGAGTGATGCTGCACTTGGCTGTTCACAAATGGCAAAATGACCCAGAGAAAAGGGAAGTGGAATTACTTGTACACGAGGTCATGATAGTGCAAACAAGGTTAGAGCCTGGAGAGCTCTGTTCAGTTTACCAAGGCAAAGGGGCAGAGGGAAGTCAGGTGTGCAGAACTCCCATCTGTGCATGTAAGAACTCAGGTAAGAACTGTCACACTGCAGCAGAGCTGAGCTCCAACAGGCAGGACATTCTGAATTTAGTAATGGGAAGGGGAGAGTCTTGGTAAATGATGTATTAAAGTCCAGAGTTATTCTTCATTTTGTATATTCACGCTGGGTTCTGTTGAAAAAATCCTGCATCCTCCAAACCAGGGAGTTTGGAAAGACAAGGTGTTGGGCTTGAACCAGCACTGTGGTGCTCGTGGCTCAGACAGGCACTTGATGTTCTCTAGGCTGTGGTGCCAGGTGGAAATCACCTGGAGGAAGCAGCTCAGGCACCGCTGTGTCTCTGCTGGCCATTGCTGTGGTTTGCTGACTTAGGCTGAGGTGGCAGATACTCCAGAAACCTGCTGGTTTTATTGTTGATGGGCAGAAAACAAGGCCAGCTTGTTTGGCTTTATTCAAAGTGGTGCAGGCTGCCTCTTCCCCTGTGCTGCCCTCCCTGCAGGGCTGTTTGTGGTCTCCCTATCCGGCCTGGGTGATGCAGCCTCTGCTGAGGAAGCAGGACAGATAAAACACAGCTCATGTTTCTGGGAATCCTGACCTCACTGCTGACAGGGACGTGGTGTGTTCCCAGGAGCTGGCAGATAAGATGCTGGGCTCCCTGTGCTGCAGCCCAGGGCTGCAGGAGCTGCCAGCAGCACTCTGTGGTTTGGGAATCAGCAGCACTTGCTCAGCTCCTTTCAGACTCTCTACAGCCACAGCTGCAAAGCTGTGTTTGAGGTTGTGAATGGGGAAATTCTGTGCTGGTTTCACGGGCTGAGGAGGAGGGACACAGCACCTTCCAGCCCTGGGCTGTTCCTCTGCTGTCCTGACACAAAACCTGGAGAGAGGGAGTTGAGGTCGGCTGGTTTCTCTGCTGGGTGGTTGGGCAGAATTAGAGCCAGTGCCAGCAGTGCCAGTGTCCCAGCTCGTGGGGACACCACGCTCTGCCACCTGTCTGTGCAGGAAGCTGGAGGTTTTGCTGCTGTAGTATTTTGCTTGTGGGCAAATGGATGGAGACTTTGTTAAATGTCTTTGAGAAAGGAAATGTCTGACAGGCTGCTGGTGAGTGCTTTTTGTTTCACCCTGTGTTTGAAAACAGCAGCCTTGTACCTGAGAGTGTTCAGATCCCTGTTCTCTTCTTTGCATTCCTTGGATGCAAATTTAAGCAAAATTTATTTTCCTTTATGAAAATAAACAGTAGCATCCTGCCGAGGACAGGCTGCAGATGGAATTATCAAACTTGTTCTGATTGCCTCACCCTTCAACTTCATTTTTCTATGCTTGTAGAGGGGGGATGTACAGCAGAGTATTATTTGTTTGTGTGTATAAAAATGCATGCATACTTGGAACCAGCAACAACTCTTTCTCCCTCTTGCAGATTGGAACTGAGCTCTGGAAAAACAAAGTGGAGCTTGGAGCATGTGGCCTGAGGATTGCCTTACACAGCCAGGGGTAGGAACTCACTGTTTCTCTTGGCTGCTTGGTGGAGATGAGCTGCTGGGACAAGTGTCTGTGCTCTCCAGAGAAGATAATTCTCTTATTTCTTTGTCAAATGCAGATGTAGATGTTAATCCTGGCCTAGAAGGGATCAAGGGAGGGTTGCATTGAAATAGAAGCAAATGCTATGGTTACATGTGGCTCAAAGGCACTGGAGTGAGATTTTTACTGAGGTCCATGTTTCCCTGAGCTTTAAGGCTGTGCTGACCTTCCTTTCTTTGGGTTCTTTTGCACATTAATTTTCTACAGAGCCCAGCACAGAACTGAGCAATAATAAGTAATCAGCAGCAGCAGATTATTGTCCCTTTTCTTGCAGGTGGTAGCCAAGCAGTGAGCAGGATGCCCCCAGGCATTTACTGCCCTACGGAATTCTGGTCCAAGGGGGAGAACCAAAACATCCAGGTGGATTTTCTGCTGCCCACAGGAATATACTTGAACCTCTCAGTGCCCTGCAATGCCAGCCTGGGCACCATCAAGCAGGTAACAGCCTTGTGCCAGCTATAGGTGACAGGTTACAGCCAGGGTAACTCTGCTCCAATACCAGCACTCAGGATGAGAGGGGAAAAGGGATGTGGAGCCGTGTGGGACTGCTGTCCACAGGGGAGGAGGATCTTTGGGAACAGGAGCTCTTGGCTCCTGTCACAGATTTCATGTCACTTAACCCGGTTTTGTTTCCAGTGTGAGGAATTGTTCTGTTTCACAGGACCAGAGGCAGCAGGTGCTCGCTGTGAGATATTCAGGTGGGGGGTGTTTCAGTGCTCAGGTGAGGGATTGATCTCGCCTGAAACAAAAGGCAAGCATGAAGGAAGGAAATCAGTGAAAGGCACCTGGAAATAAACCAGCAGCACCCAGCAGTTAAATAAATAAACCTGCCCAGCAGTTCAGCAGGAGCTGCAGCCCCAGCCTTGGCTGAGGAGCAGCCTGGGGGTGCAGGGCCAGGGGGGCTGTGACACATTGGGCTGGGCTGAGCTGGGCCTTAGCTGTGAGCTGAGGGATGGGTGGTGGGTGACAGTGTGCAGGGTGACAGTGATGGTGGCAGTGGTGGTGACCTTGTGCAGGTGACAGTGAGGGTGACATTGTGATGGTGACAGTGCACAAGTGGCAGTGCACAGGTGACCATGCACAGGTGACAGTGCAGAGGTGACAATGAGGGTGACAGTGCCCGGGTGACTGTGCAGGGTGGCAGTGCCCAGGTGACAGTGCCCAGGTGACAGTGAGGATGACCGTGCCCAGGTGGCCCTGCACAGGTGACAGTGCCCAGGTGACCGTGTCCCCGCAGGTGCTCTGGAAGCACGCCCAGTATGAGCCGCTGTTCCACATGCTCAGTGACCCCGAGGCCTACGTGTTCACCTGCATCAACCAGACAGCCGAGCAGCAGGAGCTGGAGGACGAGCAGCGCCGCCTCTGCGACATCCAGCCCTTCCTGCCCGTGCTGCGCCTCGTGGCCCGCGAGGGGGACCGGGCCAAGAAGGTCATCAACTCCCAGATCAGCCTGCTCATTGGGAAAGGTCAGCACACCCCAGGGCCACGGCAGGAGGGGAGCCTGGGGCTGCTCCTGGCCCTGACAGCCTGGCTGGGGCCCTGGGACAGAGCTGGGGCATCAGCAGGGGGTGCAGAGGGGCTGCACTGTGTGCACAGCCAGGGAAGGGGTGCAGGGGATGCAGGGGATGCAGCACTGTCTGTGCACAGCCAGGGAAGGGGTGCAGGGGATGCAGGGGATGCAGCACTGTCTGTGCACAGCCAGGGAAGGGGTGCAGGGGATGCAGGGGATGCAGCACTGTCTGTGCACAGCCAGGGAAGGGGATGCTCCCTGCTGGAAGCTGGGTCAGTGCCCTGTACATCATCCATCAGTGACTGCTGGTGGCTTGGTGTGTTTTTGCTGCATGTTAAACATGTTCAGGGACACTTCCACAGACATTTGAGGAGAAGGCTCATTCCCCCCACTGCCTGCAGATGTTTATTTTGCCCTCCTCTCTTGCTCCCCACCCAGGCTTGCACGAGTTTGACTCGGTGCAGGACCCGGAGGTGAGCGATTTCCGTGCCAAGATGTGCCAGTTCTGCGAGGACAAGGTGGCCAAGAGGCAGCAGCTCAGCTGGGCAGCGTGGATGGAGTACAACTTCCCCCTGCAGCTGGAGCCCATGGCCAAGGGGCTGGGCGCTGGCTCTCTGCAAATCCCCACCAAGAACATTTTTGTCAACGTCAAGTTCCAGTCTGGTGGGGTAAAGCACAAACTTTTCTGTCACAGTGTTGATGGTTTGTGCTCTGTGTGTGTGGAGACAGAACAACGTGTGCCTGGGCAGGGTTTCCATGTGTTCAGTGCTCATCTTCTTTCTCCAGGTTTCTTTGCTGTGGAGATGGTTGGGAGGGAGCTGTTCTCCCTCCTGGGCATGCCCTGGCTGTACTGGTCAGCTGGAGGCTGAGGTTGCTGGATGTACATGGACTAGAAACCTTTTTGGGTTTGGGTAGGAAAGGAGCACAGAATCCAATACCTCAGGAGCCTGCTCAGCTCATGCTCAGCAAGCACTGCGTGCAGGCCTGGTCTGTGCTGCCCATGGGCCCCTGGTCCTTGGCTCTGGTCCTGCATGTTGTGCCTGGCTGTGAAGCAAGGTCACTCTCACAGAAGGGCCTTCAGAGCAGTGTTTGAGCGTGGGGACCCTCCCAGCCTCTGCCCTGCTGGTGGAATGGCTGTGGGAAGGTTTTTAATGATTGGTACATGAACTGGTGATTCTGCTTAAAATTGAAGTTCCTGGTTTCCAGCCTTGTGCTTGCACTGCTGAAACTTGCTCCTGCCAGTTTGGCAAACGTCCCCACCCAGCCCTGGCTGGTGTGTGTGTGGTTGTACCTTCCCATCCTGCTCCTCGTGCCAGCAGCAGCAGTGTTGTCCCTGTCTGTGCCCCCCAGCCCCGTGCTGCTGTCTGACAGTTTGCTGTGCTCCTGGCATTGCAGGAGAGCTTCACGTTCCAGATCTCCCCCCGGGAGTTCCCCATCACCTTGATGAGCTATGCCATCAGGAAACAGGCCACTGTGTTCCGCCACGAGACCCTGCAGAAGCCAGAGGACTACACCCTGCAGGTGAACGGGAAATGTGAATATCTCTATGGCAACTACCCCCTGTTCCAGTTCCAGGTGAGCTCCTGTCCTGCTCTGTCGGTGCCTCTGTTCCCTTCTCT
Organism: Toxostoma redivivum; assembly: GCA_013397375.1. NCBI lineage: Eukaryota > Metazoa > Chordata > Aves > Passeriformes > Mimidae > Toxostoma > Toxostoma redivivum. Next base: position 119,128 of record VXBI01004077.1, read on the forward strand.
TGCTGGGGGTGTGGGTTGGGACGTGGTGCCAAGGAGACACTGCTGGTTGCAGGGGTGCAGCACATCAGTGACAGCACCTGGGTGCTGCTGAGGCCAAAGGGCACTTCCAGCAACCTAACAAATCCTTATATTTGGGGGGCCAGTGCTGTGTAAATACATTTAGAGACTGGTTCTGTACGCTTGTATGGTGGGATGGGGGTTCTCCTATTGAGAATTGGGCAAGTAATTTTGAATCACGTGCTCCTGTGGCAGGGCAGACTGCTGCTGGGAGTGCTGAATCCTCCTCAGTGTTTTCCCTTAGTGCAGCCATTTGAGTTCCATTGATGAAATGCCAGCTATAAAAGGCACTTCATATTCTCACTTCTGGCAGCATGGGGCCAGGGAGTTGCAGGTTTATAAAGCAAGAGGAGATAATTGAGAGCTGGAGTTGGATTGTTGCTGTGTCCTTCCCTGAGTCACTGCAGGGCTGCTGCCTGGGCTGGTGGCCCTGCTGGTGGCCCTGGTTGTGACCCTGTCCCCTCTCAGCACATCCGCAGCTGCCTGCAGCGGGGCCTGACCCCACACCTGACCATGGTGCACTGCTCTGCCATCCTGGCCATGAGGGACGAGCAGAACAACTGCATCACCAGCCCCCCAAAGGCGGCCTCCAAGCCCCCCCCGCTCCCCAAGAAGAAGGTAAAGGGGGCAGGGACCCCTGGGTCACCCTGGGCTGGTGTGGGGACGTGGCTGGGAGCAGCTCTGGCATCTCCCTGCCCTCTCAGGCTCCCAGCTGGAACCTCAGCTGGGCTCTAACTCCCCACTGGGGTCTGGGGTGGGGGTTCCAGCCTTCAGCTCCCTCCACAGCTCCCCTGGCTGTCCCAGGCTTCTTGCTCTTTCCCAAAAGCATGGAATGGGAGATGAGTTCTGCTGCTGGCGTGAGAGGCTTTGTTGTCTCTGTTTCTGATCAGAACCCTCTCCTCTTCCCAGCCAAACTACGGCTCTCTCTGGTCCTTGGAGCAGCCTTTCTACATCGAGCTGCTGCAGGGCAGCAAGGTCAATGCAGACGAGAGGATGAAGGTGGGTCCTGACTCAGCCGGGGTTTGTGCTTGCCCAGCCACATCCCTCTCGTGTGTGGGGACAGTGGTGGTGGCACTGTGATGTCACCTGCTCCTCTGGGGCTCCATTCAGCCTTTGGGCACAGCAGGGATGGGCAGGGAGGTGGCCAGGAACTGGAAAAGCTGCTGCCCTGAGGTGAGGGCACTGTGCAGTGCTGGGCAGGGAACTGCAGCAGCAGCAGGGGAAACCCAGCCTGAGAGGAGGGAGATGGGAGAGGGAGGGGGTGACTGCAAAGGGAAGGCAGGAGGCACAGAGACCTGGGGGGTGTTTGCCATGGAGGGGGAGCAGGGAAATGAGGAGAAGGAACAGCTGCCCTCTGGGAAAGGAAGGAATCTGGGCAAGAATGTGTCACATTAATCAATATGCAAGTCTGCATGGAGTGAGGGGATGCCAATGCCCTGAAGCTGATTAAAGAGAGAGAGTTCAGAACTGAACGTGTCAGTGAGCTGTGAGCAGACAGGAGCAGGACAGGACCCATGGCTGTGCCGGTGGTGTCTCCAGCTGTGGGCTCAGGGCGTCATTCCTGTCCTCCCTGTCCTTTGTGTGCCTCAGCTGGTGGTGCAGGCAGGGCTGTTCCACGGCCACGAGATGCTGTGCAAGACCGTGTCCAGCTCGGAGGTGAGCGTGTGCTCGGAGCCCGTGTGGCGGCAGCGCCTGGAGTTCGACATCAGCGTCAGTGACCTGCCCCGCATGGCCCGGCTCTGCCTCGCCCTCTACGCCGTCATCGAGAAGGCCAAGAAGGCTCGCTCCACCAAGAAGAAGTCCAAGAAGGCTGTAAGTGAGGAGCTCAGGGTGCAGGAGCTCTGGGCTGAGGTGTGGGAGCGGCTGGGACTGGCCAAGGGGTTTGTAAAGCCAGGGCTTGGAGCTTGTGGTTTATTGGCGTGGGTGGAAGGGCCCTGCTTGGAGCTGAGCTCGGAGCAGGGCTGGGAGAGCAGGAGATAACAGTGTGAGGGGTAAGGGGGGAGAAGCAAGAGGTGAGAGAGCAAAGGTCAGAGAGCGAGGTTCCAGTTACAGTACAATAAATCTTCCTCTGTGTTGAATATTCTAATTTTCACTCACCAATCTAATACAAGATACAAATCCTACAGCATTTACATCCAGCCTATAAGAATCATTACATTACCATACTGGGTTATACTTTAAACCTTAAAAAGTTACTCTTTGGAGCCCTTCTGCCAAGCTGGCAGGGTCTGCTGTGAGCCTTGGAGCTGTCTGCAGGCACAGGGGATTGTTCAGCCAGGAGGGGATTGTTCAGCCAGGAGGGGGTTGTTCAGTCAGGAGGGGATTGTTCAGTCAGGAGGGGATCACTTTCAGCTGCCCATGCTGTTGTTTTCTCATTGTTCAATAACTCAGGTTTGGCATCTCAAATATGGCTTTCATTTCAATTTCACTTATAGTTTCCATATTCTCAAAATCTTTGGCCAGGCAATCATATTTATAAGGTTTTCCTGTTTCATGTTCCCCAACACCAAGGGCCCTTTGTCACTTTAGTAAAACAGTTGCAGAATAATGGGCAGTAACTCCTCCAGCAGGAGCAGGAAGCTGAGCAGTGGCTGCCTGTAAGAAAGGCTGGTTTTGTGTAATTTCTTCTCTAGAAAGAGCATTAAGAAACACTCCCAGCCTCTTACTGCACCTAAAGAGGAATCACTTATGGTGGTGTCTGTTTTTTTGCTGTTCCACAACTTCCCTGTTTTGCAGTTGAGGTTAAACCATCATCTCTGTTGCATTTTCTTTCTAACAAGGTCTTCCTTGCAAATCCCCAGTGGAGTAAATTACCAGCTGGGGAGGGGGAATAAACTGAGGAATGTAAACATTGGTTATGGCAAAGCATTAGGCAAGGTAAAATTAAAGTGCAGATTCCTCAAGGTTACGTTCACATGTTGCAAACTGACCACAGAAAGTGTTAAATCATTTTGGAAGCTCTTTGAGCATCTTAATCAGAGGTAGTGATACTTCTGGTCCATTAATGGTTTAGTAACTAAAAGTAGATCCAGCTGCATTCTGTAATTGAATTTCTGATTTCCCAGAGTTGTAACATAAGCCTCAAGCTCTTTGCATGTGAGAGTTTCTTTATGAGCAGCAAATGCATTTGTGCCTCTGCAAATGATTGTTTCTGTGGCCACAAACTCACTGTTCTCATGCCTTAAGGAGAGGGCTGCTCGTGCCATCTGTGCTGGAGAGCAGGGGGATGAGGCACTGGTGAGTGTGAAACAGAAGATTTCAGTGCTGCTCGCTCCTCCTCACTGCTGGGAGTTCACTGAGCTTTGTTGACATCAGTGGGGTTCTCAGGGTTGCTGTGCAGTCATGTCTGGGAGCAGCAGCCAGCTCATGATTCCTGCTTGGGACCAATTTCTGGGTTGGAGGCTTCAGACTGGAAACATTTTGAGGCCAGGACCAGGATTAACAGTTTTATTGTTGGGTTTCTTTTTTATTTAAGAATAGCAGAACCCCAGCTCCTGCTGGAGGCTTTTGTTGGACAGAAGATCTGATTCATCCACAGGCTGGATGTTTGTGGTCACACTGGAATAATTTTCAGTTTTGAAGCAGTCAGAAGGAAATCTTGCTGCTCTGATTGACAAAACACAACCAGTCTGTTTAGCTGGAGGATCTTATTCATGTGTGGTGCTGGGGGAAGGAGGGTGCATTCTGATGAGCTTTCAGTATAAAATCACAACACTCGCTGTAGCTGAGCACTGCAAACAGAAATTTTTCCCCATGGTGAGCTACAGCTCCCAGTGAAGTGCCCAGAAATCATTTCAGATGAGTGGTAAGGGCAGGTTACAGAGTGCACCCTGATTTTTTGTTAGTTTGTTCTGATTGTTATTTTTTTCCTTCCTCAGAGGTTAATTCCATACATGTTGTTTATATGCAGACTGTCCAGAGCAGATAGGTGGGACTAAATCATTTACTACCACAAAAGCAGGCGTGCTTGCAGGCTGACTGGATGAGTCAGAGGGGTAATGTCACCCAAGGGCTGGCTCTCAGTGGAGATGGCTGTCTGTAGAATGCTGGATCCTTGTTTTGCTGGACCTTATCCACCAGAAATCTTGCCTTGTGTTTTGGCAGGCTCTGAGCTGTGGTTAGATGTCATTTACTCTGTTAGGAAAGATTATTGCTGGCTGTGGTGTTTTATTTGGCTTTTCCCTGTGATCTGGAAGCTGATGTCTCAAATGTGATTTTACTGAAGATATTTGGAGTAATGAAATCAGCTCCAGGGTTTGTGGGAGGCCACTGGGAAGTGACTCCTCTTGTGACATTAGAGGGAAATGGGGGCTCTGTTACCTCACCAGGTGTTTGGGGGTTCTGGGGGTGAGGCTGCATTGTCCAGCCTGCCCCAGGTGTCTCACTGTGCTTCCTTCACACCTGGCCCTGTTTGTGGGGCCCCCATGCAGAATTGAACCCCTGCTGCAGTGTCTGAACTCTGAGTGTGTGAGAAAAGTGTTGCACGTGGGGAACCTGACTGCAGGAAAGCTGAGCTCACTGGTGGGATGTGTGGAGCTGGGAGCTGGCTGAGGGCAGGGATGGGTTCTTTGTCTTGGCAATGTCCCAGTCCCTTCACTGCTCCCCCCTCCAAAACGAGCCTGGGTTGGATTTGTGGGGTTTATTTTGGGGGTGTGGCGAGGGATTGGCAGCATAAAGCTTGATTTCTATAGATAGTGTTTATTATTGCACAAAGAAGCCAAGCCTTTTTTTCCTATTAGGAGCTATTTACAGCAGCCTTTGTCTCGTTCTCCAAAATTGTGTCTACTCTGTGTTCCCTGTTTCAAAATGAAAGTTCTTCTCCCTCCCCCTCAAATTGTGAAATACATGAAATATCTAGTAGTTCCCTCAAATATTGAGAGTAGAGTAGCAAGGCCTTATTGGAAAATTAGAGATTCTTCAGCTGTACCAGATATCAGGTGGTGAAGTTTCAGACACATTTTTGGGGAGGATTTGGTGCCATTCAGCACCACACAAAGACCCCAGGCTTTGGCACGTGCCTGATGCCCCCCTGTGCTCTGAATTGAGGCCTCAGCAGGTGAGCAGGCAGGGTGTCCCTCTGCAGGGGGGTCTCTCACTCAGTCCCTTCCTGCCCTGCAGGACTGTCCCATTGCCTGGGTCAACGTGATGCTCTTCGACTACAAGGACCAGCTGAAGACAGGGGAGTGCTGCCTGCACATGTGGTCCTCCTTCCCAGGTATGGCAGGACAGGGAGCTGCTGTCCTTGGCATCCTCAGTCCCCCCAGCAGGTGGAGGGGCCCCTGCTCTGGGCTGTGCTGCAGCTGGAGCCCTGCAAGGCCAGGCTTTGCTGAGCTCAGCTTTGCAGCATGACCTGGGGATGTCACCTGGGGATGTCACCTGGGGATGTCACCTGCCCCTCACTGGGGAGGGTGAAGTGCTCAGGGACAGTCTCTGCTCTGCTTTCTGCACCAAAGCTTCACAAGATTTGGGCTCATGGCTTTTATGTGCTTTGTTTTTCAGATGAGAAAGGGGAACTTCTGAACCCCATGGGCACAGTGCAGTGCAACCCCAACACAGAGAGTGCAGCAGCTCTGGTCATCTGCTTCCCCAGCGTGGCAGCACATCCTGTGTACTACCCCTCCTTCGAGCAGGTGAGGCACAGGGACACTCCTGGGAGGGACAGGAATTCCCTCACTGTCAGCCATCCACAGGGGCTGGGTGCAAGCAAACTTGATGAGTAGATGTTGTTAACTGAAAATTACAGTTTTTCCTCTTAACTAATGGACCTTTGAGTGAATACTTTTCCAAACTGTGAATTACTGAGGTAAAGCTTCTCTCATAGATGAGCATTTGTTTAAAGAATGGGTTTAACTGGGCTGCATGAGGCTCTGTTGGAAGGAAGAGGAATAAAGGGGAAAGGAGTGGAAGTAGGCAGTCCCTCCCTTTCAGCAGTGATAACATGCCATGTGTGAGGTGCAGATTTTCCATCTGTCACTGCAATGGCCAGACAACTGGAAGAAGAAATGTGGCTGTTCAGGGGAGGAAGGGGATCTGTGCTGCCCTCGAGGCCGTGCCCGGGAGGAAGGGGAGCCTGGGCAGGGGTGGCAGTGACTGATCTCCAGTGCAGCATCAGTGCCTGAGGTGATGCTGACAATTTCTCTGTAACGGAGGAGCCTTTCTCACCCTCTTTATTTGTGTCCCAGCTGCTGGAGCTGGGGAGGAATGGAGAACAACCCCGAGCTGCACCAGAAGATTCTGAGGAGGTGAGAGTTCTGCCATCAGTTTTCAGCTGCCTGCAGGCTTGCTTTCATGGACTGCCTGTTCCACCTCACCCCTCCCAGCACTTCTCACCAGACTGGGTCGTGCCCCAGCGCTGCAGGGTGTGTGGGCTGAGCTGGGCTGGGCTGGGGCTGATGTTTGTGCTCTTTGCTGTGCCTGCCCTGGGCAGAAGCTGCAGCTGAAGGAGATCCTGGAGAGGAGGAGCCACACGGAGCTGTACGAGCACGAGAAGGACCTGGTGTGGAAGATGAGGTTTGACATCCGGGACCAGTACCCGCAGGCTCTGGCCAAGCTGCTCATCATCACCAAGTGGAACAAGCACGAGGACGTGGCCCAGGTGAGGCTCTTGGGGCAGCCAGGGCTCCCCTTTGATCACCTTGCAGGGTCTGCACTCCTGGGCTGTGCTGGGAGCCCGGCTGAGCAGGGATGCTTCACTCCCTCAGGGGAGTTCCCAGCTGGTTCCAGCTGAGCTCTGGCTCTTCTGGGCTCTGTTTGGTTCTGTGGGCTGCCCCAGATTCATTACTGCCAGCAAGGCCTTGTTTATCCCTTCAAGAAACTGGAGGCCAAAAAAGATCTGTTTAATTCTCGGGAAGAAAGATATCTGGATTGAATATTCTTAAATGATAGTAAGAGATCAGCACAAGCCACATCAAGGGATCAGTTTTTGACCTGGTATCTGCACACTTGCTGTGAGACATCTATAAATAGTGACCCCCCTTAAGGAGCTGCTCTTTCATCAGTAGAATTTCAGATTTATATCCACTGTCATAAAAACCTTGTTCCTTTTTTTTTGGTACTTTCTTTTTGGTCATTCCAGATGATTTCCCTGCTTCAGACCTGGCCAGAGTTGCCTGTCCTGAATGCTTTGGAGCTGCTGGATTTCAGCTTTCCTGACCGTTACGTTGGCTCCTTTGCCATCAACTCCCTGAAGAAGCTGACGTGAGTGCTGTCCCCAGGGGACAGGCAGAGCCTTTTTATTTCTATTTCTGTTCCTGCTCAGGCTGCTGAGGGGCTGTGAACAGGAGTGACAGCTTTGTCTTCACAGCTTTGACAAGAACACTCGTGGCAGTGAAGACAGGGTTGTGTTTCATGTTTCCTTTCTGCCCCCAGGGATGATGATGTGTTCCAGTACCTGCTGCAGCTTGTCCAGGTGCTCAAGTATGAATCCTACCTGGACTGTGAATTAACCAAGTTCCTGCTGGAAAGGGCCCTGTCCAACCGCAAGATCGGCCACTTCCTCTTCTGGCACCTGAGGTGAGGAGCAAATGGTTCAGGCTTTTCTCAGTGAAACCAGCACTTACTGTCCTTCATTGCCCTGTGAATGGGAGCTGCTCACTTTTACCTTGGGTCACTCAATAAGAATTATTCCAGGAGGACACAATATCTTTTTTTTTATTGTTAATTTATTTTTGTCTTTTGTTGTTGTAGTGGTGATGTTTGGGTTAGGTTCTGTTTTCAGAATTTATATTTGTGACTATGCACACACATGCCTCTGAGCTGGAATTTGCTTTGGGCTTCCATGGCCACCTGCCAGCTCTGAGCCATAAGCTCTGAATCTGTTTTTGCTCCCCAATGATGTTCTCAAAGGAGGGGCTGATGACTGAGTCACAAAGATCTTTCATCACCTCAAGCAATGCTTTTCCTCCATCACCTTCTGGAGTGGGGGCATTCCTTTTTTCCTTCCCCACTACACAGAATCTAACCAGCAGCCAAATCCTGTGGTGTTGTCCCCCTTGGTGCTGTGAATGGGACAGTGGCTGTGCAGTGACCCAGCTCTGCTCTCACCTCTCCTGCCAGGTCAGAGATGCACGTCCCTGCCGTGTCCCTGAGGTTTGGCCTGATCCTGGAGGCGTACTGCCGGGGCAGCACCCACCACATGAAGGTGCTGATGAAGCAGGTACAGAGTGCCACAAGGCTCCTGGCCTTCCCTCTGGCCTGGGGCTGGCTCTCAGCTCTTGGCTTTCCCAAGTTCATGTCCTCAGTAATGCAGGAAGAGCCTGCTGAGGGCTGCTGTGGCTGTGCTGGTGCATTTCTCACCCCAGAGGCTGCAGGCTGTGCCTGGAGTGCTCTGCAGGGTTCAGGGCACTGTGGGAGCAGTTGGTGAGGGGCTGCTCAGTGGGAGCTGAGCACACTTGGCTGATTCACAGCTCTGCTCTCCCTTGCAGTTGCTGGGTGCAGAACTGCTGGCATTTTCCCACTCTTGAACCTCTCTTACCTGTCCAGGGTCACTGTACAAATTCAGAACTGAATCTCACAGGAGATTTTAAACTTTCTCCAGGAATTTCCTATTTGTTAACCCTGTTTCATCCCTCCCTTTTTGTCAGGGAGAAGCACTGAACAAGATGAAAGCTCTGAATGACTTTGTGAAAGTGAGTTCTCAGAAGGCCACCAAGCCTCAAACCAAGGAGATGATGCACATGTGCATGAAGCAGGAAACCTACAGGGAAGCCCTTTCCCACCTCCAGTCCCCCCTGAACCCCAACATTATCCTCGCTGAAGTTTGGTAAGGGAGAGCTCTGCACCTCTGAATTTGTGTGAATTTTCTGCTTTGGTTCACACTGGAGCCAGGCTTTGTGTTATCCCAAAGTTCTTTCCTCATGGAAGTCCCAAGTGCATCAGTGAGTGGAGCTGCTGTAGGACTGGCAGCTTGGATGGATATTTTAATAGATGGAAACTGATGGCAATATTTTTATTTCCTCTAGTGTGGATCAGTGCACCTTCATGGACTCCAAAATGAAACCTTTGTGGATTGTGTTTAATAATGAAGAGACAGGTGGAGGTGGAGTGGGCATCATTTTTAAAAATGGAGATGGTAAGTCTTTATTATGCCTGTGAAAATATATCCTTTTGTCTCAAGTATTTACTGGGGTGAGTGGGCCTAAATCTGGATCATTAAGATGTTGTGTAAATGAGGACCTTTGATGTTTTTGGATGAGTTTTTTGGTAGCAATCTGAAAATATATATTAACTCTATATTTCACCTGCTTCCCTCTTTCATTAAGACTTTAGTGCAGTGGTAATTGGGTACCTTTGAACAGTAAAATTGTATTTTCCTGTGTGCTGCTGCCCAGATCTGCGCCAGGACATGCTGACTCTGCAGATGATCCAGCTGATGGACGTCCTGTGGAAGCAGGAGGGGCTGGACCTGAGGTGAGCAGTGTGCACACAGTGCTCCTGCACTGTACCTCAGGGGTGCTGGGGCTGTTTCTCTGTGAGCTCCTTTGGCCCCCAGCAGCTCTGGCTGGAGTTCTGGGCAGGTTCTGTGGGGAACAGAACTGCAGAGCAGGCAGGGAGGGGACAGGGCAGGCAGGGGAGAGCTTAGCAGCCAGGAGCAGTCCTGTGGGCAGGATTTCAGTGGAAGGGTTTCTCTCATCTCTGCAGGATGACCCCTTATGGCTGCCTCTCCACAGGAGACAGGACGGGGCTGATCGAGGTGGTGATGCACTCCGACACCATCGCCAACATCCAGCTCAACAAGAGCAACATGGTGGCCACGGCTGCCTTCAACAAGGACGCCCTGCTCAACTGGCTCAAGTCCAAGAACCCGGGGTGAGGGCTCACCGTCCCTCCTGCTGCCTGCCCTGCTCCTTTTCCTTCCCTGCACAGCTCCAGGCTGTGGCTGCTGCCCTGCCTGGCACCTCATTGCACTGACACTGGGGACACAACGCTGTTCAGACCCCTTCATTACAGTTACTGCAGCTCATTTTTGGGAAGCAGGGCTGGGAGTCCTGCCTCTACAGGAATCCAAAGGAGCTTCCCTCCCTTGTCCTGCAGCTGAAAACAGCTCTCCTCATGGGGCAGTACTGGAGTCTGAAGTAAAATTCTCTTTCCCTCTTCCCACCCTGTCTAGAGATGCCCTGGACCAAGCCATCGAGGAGTTCACCCTGTCCTGTGCTGGGTACTGCGTGGCCACCTACGTGCTGGGCATTGGGGACAGGCACAGTGACAACATCATGGTCAGGGAGACAGGCCAGGTAACCCCAGGGGCTCTGGGCACTGATTTGGGTTCCTGCCAAAGGAGGGCCAGGGACAAGGTGATGCTTCTCTCCCCAAAACCCTGTGGTAGGGAGCTGCTGAATACATAACTGAGGAGAACTCGGGGCTGGTCAGCTAAAGCAGGTAATATTCTGAAATTTCTTTTTTTATTTGCAGCTGTTCCATATTGACTTTGGTCACTTCTTGGGGAATTTCAAGACTAAATTTGGTATTAATAGAGAACGAGTCCCTTTCATCTTAACCTATGACTTTGTGCATGTCATCCAGCAAGGAAAAACCAACAACAATGAGAAGTTTGAAAGGTAAGTGCTGGGAGTTCAACCTGACTTCAGCTTTTGATGCTCTAAATTTTTAGTACTTATTTCCACCAATAGGCAGCCTTTAGCTGCCTGTACACATGAAAGTAAACCAATTATTGCCTGGAGAGAGCAGGTTCAGACATGCAGCTTTGCTCTGCAGAAGGGCTGAGTTGCAGTGTGCAGTGCTTGGCTGATCTCTGCTCCTGCACAGGTTCAGGGGTTACTGTGAGCGAGCCTACATGATCCTGCGGCGCCACGGGCTCCTGTTCCTGCACCTCTTTGCACTGATGAAAGCTGCTGGGCTGCCAGAGCTCAGCTGCTCCAAAGACATCCAGTACCTAAAGGTAAGGGGCTTAAAACTGGACACTGGATTTTGTGGCTGGGTGAGGAGGAGGAGTTCAGTGTGAAGGCTGGGTTCAAAGGAGCACATGAGCTCCAGAACAGACAGTGGATGTTCAGTGCTCCTGTGCAGGACATCAGAAATCTCTTCAGTTCTTCACCACGAAGGCAGCAGGTGCCAGGAAGGAGGCAGAGCCCTGGGCTCTCATTTCCTAGCCCAGTTTGCCTCCTGAGTCATAACCACCCATCCCTGGCAGCTGCAGAACACTTTGTACAAGAGCAGTACAGAATCTGCTCTTTCCCTGCACCCACAGGAGCAGAGGGTGCAAGTGTTTACCAGAGGAAAATCTGTAACTACAGGAGCAATTAAAACCAACTGATGGCTCCTCCATTCCTCCTGTCAATGGAGTAATTTCTTATGAATAAACATCTTAGTGGCTGAGCAGGGCTTGTTCAGTTGTGCACTGATTTGTGCTCTTGCCTGCAGGACTCCCTGGCCCTTGGGAAAACGGATGAGGAGGCACTGAAGCACTTCAGAATGAAGTTTAATGAAGCCCTGAGGGAGAGCTGGAAAACCAAAGTGAACTGGCTGGCACACAACGTGTCCAAAGACAACAGGCAGTAGAGCAGAGCCTGGCCCTGCTCAGGAGCATGAACAGCCCCAGCCCAGCACTGAGGGGTTCCTGAGGACTGGTGCAGTGTGAAGATCCCCCACCTCCTTCCCAGACATCAGACACTGCTGCAGGACTGAGGAACTGTTGGCCTGTGCTCAGCCACAGCTCTGTGGCTGCTGCAGATCTCTGGGGGACAGGGGAGAGACGTGAGGCAATAAAACTGCTGCACACAGGAAAGGTAGGAAGGGGTGCTGCACCCTTGAGAACTCCTAGAGCTTCAAATACAGGTTTCAGTGGAGGAGCTGAGGCAGTTCTAACATCCCTCCAGTGTGCTAATGTCTGTATTTCTATTTTCTTGAAAATTCAGCTGAGCAGAGATCCCCCTTTGCCTGCAGCCCATCTTCCAGGTCAGCACTAGGACAGCTTAACTCCAGCATGTGCTCACTCCTGCCCTGTGCCAGTGGCGTGGGTCAGCTCAAAGCACACCAAAGCTGACTTGCACAAATGGTTTTACTCTGCCTTGAGATGGGATAAAAACATCCACAGTCATATTGTTTTCTGTCTGCTCCAGAGGCCAAAGTGTTCTGAAACTGAGCTGGAACTCAGCTACTGCTGTCTAGAACTGATGGCACAAGAGCAGCTTTGGGTGGCCACTGGCTCAGGTACTTTGTTTTCTAAAGTTAGGCTTTAGCTGAGCCTCAAGAAATCCCTGCATTTATTTTGGTTTCAAACCTGAAAACGCTAAGATTGCATTTTCAAATTAAAGTACTTACTGCTTCTTTTCATAAAAGATGTTAAGCTGTGAGGTCTGTTCTGGTTTGGATCCATTCATACAAACCCTGTTGCCTCTCAAGCACCTGTGGTAGAAGCAGCAGTTCTGGCAGAGAAGACACCTCATTTTAATTTAATCTAACCTGGGAGAGCCCCTTTTCCTACACCTTTAGATGATACTGTGACTGAAGCACTCAGGCTCTAACAGCTGCTCTGTACTAGAGGGAAATAAAATACTGCAGGATTGATTTAGAGCTCTGTGCAGGCTGGTCAGTGAGAAGCAGTCCTGTGCCTCTGCTCCATTTTAGAGAGTCAATATTGCTATTTCCTTGCCTATTAAACTAATCTACAGAGCAAGAAGTATGCCAAAAAAACCCTGGGCCCTGTGCAAGGTGAGATGCACTGAAACCACAGCCCCAGTCAGGTTCTTGTGGAAGGGAAGACACTACAATTCCAGAGCTGCAAAAGCAATTCTCCTGCAGTGCCAGAGCCTGGTGTTCATTCAGGGTGCTGCAGCACTGGGACCCTGCTCCCCCCAGGCCCTCCCAGCTCTTAGAGCAGTGGCTCCTGTCCTGGCCCTCCCTTTGACAAGTGCAATAACACAAAGGTGTATCAGTATCAACTGCAAGAACTGAGCATTTTACAGAGGTTACTTAGTCTGGAAATACTGACTTACCTACAAGCAGTAAAAATTCAGTGTGGACCTTCTTCCTTGTACACCCTGGGAGAGAGCCTTGGATAAATGTCTGACAGTTCTGCTGGGTCAGCAAAGAGCCTTTGACTCCAAATTCACCAAGCAGCAGCTCACCTGATGGTTTTCAGCAAGCTGAACTGTACTAAAGACTGAAACTTGTATCATTTTCAAAAATGTTCCATTTCATTACAAGTGGCTTCTCATTTTTATAAATATGCTCAGAATGATAGACCTATTTCTATTTATTTAGAGATGTTTCTGTCATTATTTTTTTTAACTCTGTACAAACTGATTGTGCTTATTCTGTTGCCTTTGAAAAAGAAGTATTTTTTTAAGCCAAACTGTGGTTCTGCAAGAAGAGAATGTTTACATGTTTAACTTTTCAGTTGCTTTAGGTACATGTTTTGTAAATAAGAAATAAAAGATATTGACAAATTGTACACAAATGCTGCCAAGTCCTTCTGGTTTGAGAGCAATGACCACAAAACTCCCCTACTCCCCCAGCAGAGGAAAATTAACACAGTTTATATAACTGGATTCTACTTTGTTTCACTCAGTAAAATAAAAAATGCAAACAACCTTTAGAACCAGAAATTTATTGTAGCTTATAGACTTTCCAAACTGACCTGTTACCAATATACACATCTGAAAAGTTATACCCACAGTGGCTACAAACTGCATCAGGACATTACAAGCCCTCAGTGTTACCATTAAGTCATGATCAGTTTTGGTCTAAAATACAGCAGCTACAGCAACAGTATATGGAAGGATAAGTCTTCTACACATTAACACAGGACAACTGTCAGACATAAGTTAAAAGTTTCCCAGTTTACTTAAAACTAGCAGTTAATTACCACGTAAGTAGTCAAAACCATTTTCCCATTTTAGAAATCTAAAATTTTACATTAAAAAAAACCCAAAACAACCCCCCAAAAAAAAAAAGAGTAAGCTCTGGTGTGGGTTCTTCCCCTGCTGCCAGGTCCATCTCTATTGTAAAGGCACTCCTCAGTCAGGCTCCCCAGAGCAAACCCCCATGGGTGCTGGAGGTGAGAGTGGGGCTGCTCTGAACTCAGCTCTACCAGCACAGGGCTGTGGCTCAGCCCTGATCCTCAATCCCTGCCCTGCCCGGGGCTCTGGGCTCTGCCCCCACACCCCCAGCAGACCTTACCGTGCTCAGGAGGGAGTGCAGTCCCAGGCTCCTGTTACAGGCAGCACAAGTTACTCTTTAATCCACCTCCACAGAGACCAAGCAGAAATTCATTATTCACGACTCTGCATCAGACCAAATAAAGTTAAACAACCCTGCCTGACAGAAAAAACAGCCCCCCCCCCAACATTTGTACCTTCCAGCTACTGCCCTCTGCAATCCCAAATTGGAACTGGGATCAGAACAACCCAAATCACATGAATTAACATGATTCCCAAGGGTTTCTGGTTGGATAATTTATGCTACAGTTTTTCACCAGCAGGAAAACACAATTACTAAGTGTAAACAAAGGCTTAAAACACCGACAATCTGAATTACTGTACAAGGGGCTGCAGGGGAGGAGCTAGGAGTGTTCAGTGCTATCAGCTACACCCCAAACCCTCCCACTTCCAAACTAGAAAAAATGAACAACAAAAAAACCCCAAATCCCTATCCATGTAGACTGGTAGCCCAGGTGCTCAGGTCTCAGAGCTCCCAGCCTGAACCAATCCCCTACACCCAAACCTGGCTGCAGAGTGCCCAGCCCACTCTGGACTCCAGGCACCCTCCCTGGAACCACCAGGAGATCACAGATCTGCCCACCATACATGTAGTGTTATTTCCCCAATAACTTAAAAGCCTTTATGGCAAGCCTTAATTGGAGAAAAAAATAAAATTAAAAACAAACTGTAGTGCACAGGGGAGCTGAACCTCTGCAGAAGCTCCTAAAGCCTTTACAACTTCTCACAAGCTTGTCTGTTCCCTCTGCAAAAAAAAAAGGAGATGAAAGAAAAGGAAGGAGTTCAAGGAGAGTGGGGCATGAGCACACATGGCAGTCAAGGCCAAGACAGAGTTACTGAACATCTACACTAAGAACTGTGCCCGTGCTCCTGCTGCAGTAGGATGAGACTTGGAATAGTTCATGCTGCATGATTTTTTACTTTAGCATGTTTTAAACCCCAATCCCTGTTTTCACTACCACAAATGACATAATTACATAATTCCAATATATTTACAAAATATTAAAAAGTCTTGTTAATCTTCTAAATATTAACCTCATTCTGCCACTTTACACATGCACTAATTCGGGGAAAAAAAATTAAAAGAAATCAACAGGCTGAAATGAGCAGCTTTACCCTTTGCCAACAAGCAATCTTTGCATCTTTTAGAAAGAAAAAAAGGAACAAAGCCAAGTTTGTTTCACTGAGCAAAAAAACAGTTCAGAAATTCATGTGCAATGGCTACAGAGCTGTAGAGTCACTTAGCTGAGATGACATGAAGAAAAAAGTGCAAGGTGGTTCCTCACAGAGCGTAAAAAAATCCAGTCACTGAGGCATGGCTGAAGGAAGAGGTGCTAACTACAACCCTAAACATCAGGAACTAGCTGACAGAACACAAACACAGCTTGTGTGGGGGTCAATCTACTGGCCAGAATGAATTTTTTTGTTTTAAACACCATGAATCCTTGGTACCAATGGAGTGTGTTACAGTGGAGTCTTCTAGAGCGGGAACAGAAAGACAAAGGGAGCAGCTGGAATCAATAACTGAGGGTAGAGTCATCCCATTCCAGCTGCTGCTGTCTGTTAACATTCTGTTGGTCCTCCTCCTGCTCTCCCTCTTCCTCCTCACTGCTTTCAGACTCTGCACTAGTGATGTCATCTTCTTCTCCATCTTCACTTTCTTCTTCCTCCTCCTCCTCCTCCTCTTCACTGCTGTGTTGATCCTCATAAGTCTGTTCAGACAAAAATTAGCTGTCATTACCATACTGGCCAAGATTCTTTTTTTTTTTTTTATTCAAGGTACTATATTGAGGAAGAGCTATTGCAGATTCCTTGCTGGATTTGGAAGTTCAGCAGGAATTAGGCAGAAACCAGGAAAGACAAAGGAAGCAGCACTTTGTAAAGAGCTCTGTGCCACTGCTGTCCATCCTGGCACTCTGCACAACTTGGCTCTGAAGGGTGAAGCAGTACTGCAAATTCTACTGGAAAAGGATCTTACACTAGGACTCAGAGCATGAAGGTCACACATCCTTCTTGCTCTCAATTTTCTAAAAATTCAGACATCAGCCACAGAAGGAAACATCATAAACACAGATGTTTTGACAATAAATTCCTGCAAGTTTAGACAAAAGCAGGCTGTGTTTAAGGCACTGTGCACATGATGAACAGTAGTGCTGAAACCCATGGAACTCTAACCCCTGTGAGATTCCCAACAACTGCTCTTGGCATGTGGCAGGCTGGTTCTGAACTGCCAGTTCAAGCCTCTCTCTGCCCTGTGCTCAGGGCTGGTTCTGCATGGCCAATCACCCCCCCTGCAGCAGCTGCCCAGGGTTACCTCCATGGGGTTCACAGTGATGGTCAGGGCAGAGTCATCCCAGTCCATCTCGTTCTCCTTGCCCGTGTCCTGGTCCCTGATGGTTCTCTGGTGCGCGGCGCGGATCCGGAACACGCCCAGGATGATCATGAACACCAGGAAGCTGACACACACCACGATCACCACCGTGGCTGTGCTGGGGACAACTGCCACACAAAACACAACACTGGCACCCTGCACTGTGCTACTGCTCCCCAGCACCTGCCAGGGGAAATGCCTTCACAAGTATTTCATGTATTACTGTACTTCACCTATTTCACACAAAGGCAGTTTGTCTACAGCCACTTAAAAAGTCAATAGGAAAGTAAGAACGAGATCTCAGTTCCTTAAATGTAATTACATCAATCTGGAGGACTGAAAACACAAGGAAAGCATATTCCACCACACACAGGCTCCTCTCTGAATTGCCTATTTTTCTTCCTCTCACATCCTACACCCATGCCAAATTAATGTAATTAAAACAGAAAGGGCAGATACCATGACTCATCAAAGGAATAGCACTGCAATTCTTTCCTCCTGCCATTCAGAAGAAATTCTGTCCCAGTTCCTCACTTTCTGGAGGTCTTGCAGTCTCCTCCCCTTTTCCAACACATACACACCAACAGAAAGCTCTTCTGCTGGCAGGACAGGGAATTTCACTGGGTTCTGAAAACTCCCTCCTCCCTGCCTGGGCAACAGCAGAACAGGACTGAGCAGCTGCCTGGTTTCTTATCCAACACACTGCTTTAAACTCTGGGAAAAGAACTCTGCAACACCACAACAAACCAGCTCAACTTCAATGGCTGAGAATCCTGACCTGAAAATGGATGAGGGTTTGCCAAGTTGTGACCAGAGAGATCAACAAAGGAATGATGCACTGGGTGGATGAACTGTGGCTGGGCAGCAATGTGATTGGCATGTTCCACTGGGCTGGCTGTGTGGATAACATTGACCTAGAGACAAACAGAAAGTGTTAAACTCCAGAAACCCAACAGCTTAATTCTGAAGAGATAAAAATAAAGAGAAAAAAATTAAAATTTTAGTGTCTTTAATGCCATCTCCTGCTATACTTCCACCTATTTGATGTAAGCATACTAAATAATAATTAACCTGTGTACCCTGCTCCAGAGGAAATGCAATTTTAGCCTCTCTGCTTTAACATAATTCCTTAGCATCAGAAATTTACACATCACACATGGAAAATCATGAAGCCACAGTGAACAGCACGTCCATCTGTGGCATCCCAGAAGTGACACACAAAGGCCACTCAGCTCTCTGGCTGCACCACTCTCACTCCATTTGCTAAATTAATCATCTGTGTTTTCAATGCAACCTTTGAACTTCACACCTCCACTAGCTACACCACTTCTTCTACAATTTTATCTCAAGTTGAAATACAGGACTAAAAACCACATTTGTATGTGAAACATTGCCTGGAATGCTCACATTTCCTGGTGTTTATTTACAGGACAGAATCTAAATCAATAACTGATCCCTTATGATGGTCCTGGGCCCTGGGAGGGGCTCACCCACCTCCACTCTGAACTCGTTGCTGACGTAGCGCCCGTTGAGCTCAGAGCAGAGCAGTTTGAATTTCCTGTCGAACAGGGACGCCGTGTGCCAGTTCCTGTAGCGGATCAGGTGCAGAACCTCCTCGTAGTTGGCCATGGTGTCCACCCCTGTGGGGACAGACACAGCTCCAGCAGCTGCTCTGTGAAGGGCTGGCACAGCTTCACACACTGGGTAAATACTGCTCCATTTCTTCACCTAAGTCTTCTTGGCCAACGGATTTTCCAGGAGTACAGAAACGGAAACAACACTGACACACTCGTGTGGCTCCACTGAAATCCTCTGGATTGGTTTTGTGAGAAAATCCTAAACCCTGAAGTGAGTCTTTCAAGGGATTCTGGGACCTTTACTTTAATACTGAATACTTTAATATAACAGAAAAGAATGATGCATGCTCCTAGGCACTGGACTATCTGTGGAAGGAAGAAGCCTTTTCTGGGGCAAAGCCTAACTGCAGTTCCACAGTCCAGAGGTGACCTGCTATTTGGAACAGAGAAAAGAATAGAAGGAAGGTTCTAAAATGTTGTATTTTCTAGAATCACAGCTTTCTACAGAATTGGAATTCTAAAGATAGTCCAAGCTTGAAATTCTAAAAAAGGAAGTATTTGGAATAAGGTGTTACAAAACACCTTTCCAGAACTGCTCCCTTTGTCAGTCCCTTCAGACCCTCCCAAGAGCAGCAGCAGGAACCCCCACCTGTGATGATCATGCCCAGGTTGGAACTGCTCATCTCAATGCCTTTCTGCTGCAATCGTGTCATGTCAATCTCCAGGCTCTCTTGTTCCTGATTTAGCTCCTCTCCCAGCACTGTCACCTCACACATATCCAGGTTGTGCATGATCTCTTCAGATACCAGAGACTCTTGGACTAAAAAGCAGAGAAAAAGCCAAAGATTTAAGCAGAAACACCAGAACAAAGGTCTGACGAGAACAAGTATTCACTAAATAACGATTTAAGAAATAAAATACAAAATACGAACAAGGCATATGAGGATAATATCATTTCCAGGTAAGTTTTTGTTAATGCAGACCTTTCCCCCCTCACTGATTCTGCATTAAAGGAGGAATGCACAGCTGGCGTGGCAGGAGCCCTGAGGGAGGGAGGGCAGCAGGGGCGTCACCTGTGGGATCCTCGTCCCCGTCCCCCTCGGGCTCCACCTCCCGGGTGATGGTGCTGATGATGCGCAGCTCGGGGAAGAGGGAAACGCCCTCGGAGCTCTCGAACTCTGAGGCAGAGCGGGCAAAGTGGTTGATGCCGCTGAGGCTGATCTTTGGCTCCTCTGGCTGCAGGACCATGACATAGCCCTCCACAGAGGGGATGGACACACAGGCCTCTTCGTTGAAACACCTGAGACACAGAAGCAGCTTTGCAGTCAAGGTGGTTATTTCAGAGGGAAGCACAATTGCACACAGTAATTGCTTTATAAATTTTTAAAAAGCTGTCTCAGACCCAAGAGTCTTAGATAAATTCATCAGCTGCTCTGGAAAGTATGAAACAGCCACCGAGGGAGCAATCTAACAATTATTTTTACTTACAGTTACCATTTGGCCTCATTTCTACATTCTGACTTAGAGCCACAGGTAACCCTCAGATGAAGCTGTGACACTCCCAGCACTCTGGCAGTAATTCCCTCCCCATCTTACACACCCCCTACTCCATTCCCAGGCACGAAGCAGAGTGCTGGTGTGCAAAACATTTGCTGTATGAAATGTATGATGGTCACATAGCCCAGGACTCCTTGGTTTCTGCCAAGGGACATCCATGAGCAGCAGGCTCCAGCCCCACTGCACAGGGATGCTCCAGCTCAGCTCCAGGACACACCTGACAGTGCTGGAGATCTTCAGCCTGCGGATGCCAGGGGTGGGGAACTGCCTGGAGTTCAGGTAGGAGATGTGCTGCATGGCCTTGTCAACCCTCTCAATGTCATCCCCCTCGATGCTCAGCACGGACTGGCTCGGGTTCATGTGGATCTGAGAAAAGGGAAGAAAACCCTAAGAGAACACCCAACCCAGTGCCATGATGTGGCAGCTCAGGCTGGAGCTCAGCACTGGTAAAAGCAGGATAATTACATCCACATTCAAAGCAACAGCTCATTATTTGCCAGCCTTGTGGCACAGTCTAAACTCCCCACTCACTGCCTGATCCCAGTGGAATGTATTTTGGGTTTCATTCTTTAAGAAAAAATCCAAGCACATATCATAGTTCTGGTTCTAGTAAGACAGAAGAGACACAGCTAACATAAAGGAGAAATTTAGCTCTGTTCACACGACCTTGCAACTGAAAAAGCCACATAATCTCACTTCATGAAGCTGCTTGTTAAAGATCTCTTATTAGACAATCTGCACAGCTAGTAAAGCAGAGGCTTACAAATATGGAGTGTCTCTTCAAGACTTAAAAGACAGCAAAGTAACTTTCATTCCTAAGACCATGTTTATACAAGAAAAATTTCCTAGTTTTATATAATATGAATGCAAAATGCCACAAGAGATGACCTTGTTGTATTTGGGACACCCTGTTAACTCTGCCAGTAAAACCTGTAACTCTTTATCAGGGAAGGAACTTACAGGTTCCCTTTTGTTTATATGCAAATTTACCTTCACACCTTTGCCAACACCATCAGCCATCTGCAGATCCAGCCCCTCTTTGCAGGTGTAGAGGCAATCAATGACCTTCTTGTTCTCCAGTTTTCCAGAACGAATCATCAACCCTGCCAGACTGCCTCGGAAAAACTGAGCCATGTGCATTTCACCACCTTCAAAAAGAGAGGGAGAAAAAACCTTTAGTTGTTCTGATTCATTTTGCCTTTTCCTCTGCAGAATAACAAGAATGCCAGCTGATACACACAGTATTACACACATGCAGGTTAGTTTTCATCCGTTCTGGGGGTTAACCTTGTGATTATGGTCAGGCATAAATAAAGAATTAACCAGTTCACCATGCACGTGGCCCTCAGACAGCTGTGGCCACCCTGAACTGACTGCTCCATGGCAAGCATCTCCAAAGAAGCCCCATACAGCGAGGTGGTGCTCAGGAATCAAACACAGAACCAATGGATGAGCCATGAACCCTCAATCTCCCTCTCCTCAGGACACAGGACAGCATCCCTGCAGGTGTCAGGGACCTCCCCAGAGCAGCACTACAGCTTCTCCCTGCTCCAAGGGTACAAAGGAACTCTGTGCCCAGGAGTTACTGCCCCTCTAAAGGTGCCATCTTCTCTCTGCAGATTCAGGTGAGCAGTTTAAACCCAGGTAACTCAGTTTTAGATATCTGAGTTCAGTCTGATAAGGGCAGCATAGCAAGGCCTTTATTCCTTAGTGTTTTTGAAGATGATGTCACAATGATCATCTAGTCCATCCTGCTAAATCCTGAGGCCACAAACCAGCACCTGGAAATGTGCATTTCAAGCCCATTACTTACTAACAAATCTGATTTTAGTAAGATGTCTAAGCTTGCTTTAGAAGTTCTAAGTGATAAAAGATTCCTGATACAACTCAAATATTCAGTGGTGAAACGTCCTGTTACAAATTATGCAATTTTCATATGGCTTCAGCTTCTGGACACCCTGGATGCTGCTCCCTCCTTGCCAAATTAAAATGTGATACACAGGTAGAAACCTCTTGCCAGTTAAATCCAGACTATTCCAGCAATTCTTAAACTCTACAGGAAGGGCACATATCTTGAATTCACTTTTAAAAGTATATGCCAATTTTTAAATTAACTCAAGACACAAAACCAACCGAACTATCACTAAGATTTGTTATGAGGAAATAACTCTGTAGCCAATCTGAAACAGCTGGTAGCCAAAGCTTTTCTGCCCCTTCACTGTAATTAGAATTTTATATAAATATCTCAGAGTATCCCCTGTAAATTACAGGTCTGTCTTTATGAGCAGCCTGATCTAAATATGAAATCAGTCTTGTTCTGAGAGAAGAGCAAAGGTACCTGAGCTCCAGAGATCCTTCCCAATAAATTCTATAGTAAAGACACATAGCTACATGCATAAATACATACACTTATATAGGATGATGTGTGTTTATGCTTTAACAGAACTGGATGAAAGAGACTATAGCTGATATTTTACATCAGCAACTTTTTTTCACCACTTCACTGCAATCACAACCATTGCAGATTTGTACATGGAGGTACATTTGGATGCAACCGAAAAAATACCCAAAACAAAAAAAAAAAAACCCCAAAACCAAGCAGAAGTCAGCTGATGATGCTCTGCAAATAGAAGCACAATGAAGACACAAGCCTAGGAGAGGATTATGTGAAGGTCAATGGCCCGAATGCAATGCCTGCATTTCATGCTGTGTGCGAGATGAAGCAATGTCTTGGCTTAAAAATGAAATAAAACAGTAGGGAAAAAACTCCAGCAACCTGCAGAGGTCTCGGGCACAGTTTCATTGTCATTTTCATTTCCTGTATATTCTGTAGAAAAGCAAGAGAAAGAATAGGACAATAGGGAAAGGACCAAGTAGTTACAATTTGGCAAACTCTCTAATCCCAGAAAACACAAAGCAGCACATCCCCCAAACATGCTTCTGCTGGCCCCAGCTCCTCCAGGACTCTGAGTTCTTGGGAACACCGAGAGCTGCAGTGCAGACACAGCAGGGTGTTGTTACCTGAGCAGCCCTGGCACCAGCAAAGCTGCACAACACCTGAACCAGGAGAGGAAACCTCACACAAACCACCTCCTGTGACACAAGTCTAACAACTGGCTCCATTTGAGGGGAAATTAAGGTGAGATCCAGACTAATACAGCAAACCACCAAAAGGTATTGAAAGATGATCAAAAGAAGCCATTATTAACACAGATTTCTTAATCAATAATAGAATCACATGTTTTAAGCAGACAAATTTATCAAATGGAAGCACCAAAGATGAAAAATGGCTTTTAAATTTTTAAAAGAAATGTTAAAAGAACTTCTTCAAAAGGATAAAATCTTTCTCCTTGGAGAGGAGCTGTATATGTAACTTAGAGCAGTCAATAAAGCAGATGTCTATTTTTATAAGCACAAATGGTGAAACACCCAGGAGACAGCACTGCTGTGCTGCTCTGCAGAGCTGTCTGCTGGACAGGCTTCCATTGACAAGAACACTTTTCCTACAAGATGCTTTTTAACCTTCTTGAAATGAAGTGTTTTGCTTGGTAATCTGAAGTACATGAGCTATTGTTCCAATTATTATTAAAAATAAGCTGTCAGTATTCCCATGGCCACCACAAAAATCACACTGATGGAACACAGGCTGGTGAGCAGCCTTGTATTCCACACACCTGTGGCCAAGGAGAAAACAAACAAGCACTCATGGAAAAAATTACTCAAAGGAAATAAGTGATACCAGCTTGGAGCAAAACCCATCTGTAAGAGGCAAAACAAGTTACACTTCATGCACGGAGATGATCTGCTGGGTACTTCTAGATAACCACAAAGATTTCATTTTAATAAGTTAATTAGAAGTATTAACAACTATAAATAGTTACCTTGCCAGCATGCTCCTACCACCAGCTGTGTTTCTATCTTGGAAGGGTGCAGTGGGTAATCCTCAGTGACTGGGAAAGGATCATAGGAAACACCATCCACATAGAGAGACACTGCAGGAAATTCAACGTTCACGACGTAGTGGTGCCACTCTTTGTCACACACCTGAGTGGAGAGAGTTTTAAAAATTCTACTGTCATGTTTTTTTCCCATTACAGTTCAGTAAGTGATCTGGTGCCATGTTTTACATAAACACACAAGCAGATGTACCAACAACCTACAGTACAAGCCTGTACAGACACAGTTGATCTTTCACACACATGGCACACATCTGAAAAGCAAACTGTCTGCCAAACATTAATAATAAGTTTCTTTATTCTGTTGCCAATACAGGAAGCTGCATATACTTCCTTTCCTTTAATTTTTGTATTAAATAACAGCGTACTTCAATCTAAAAATACATTATCTACATGCATGCACATCCTGAAATACTGTTATAAGACAACCTCACTTGACAAAGGACAGGTATTTGCTGAGAGCAACTGTTAAAAAAAACATGACTATTTCTCACAGATCCAGGGGGCTGAGAAAATGTCCCATGCCCAGAAGTACTGGAATAAATACCTCCTGTTTTCTCATGCACTCCACCTTGGAGTGCATTTAGTGAAGACAACCGATGTCACAGCTGTAAGACCAACGCTGCCATTTCTACTCCGTATTCAAGCTGCAAAGGTGAAGCTGCAGCTGCTTGGTCACAAGTGAAAGAAGCAAAGCACTGCTGGGTTCTCCAGAACAGGCCACCAGGAGTCTGGAGTGGCAGAAGTGTTTCCTGCCAAGAAGGCTCCCAGGGAGGTTAGTGCTGGTGGTGCCCCCAGCAGTGAGGCTCACCTGGTTGAGTTTCCAGTGGAACTCGGCGGGCTGGAAGGTTTTCCCCGGGGAGGGCTCCTGGCGGAACAGGAACACCAGGCGGCAGTTGTGCACGTACAGGCTGTAGTGGTGCCGGTTCATGGCTGGGGGGGAGACACAGTTATTCCTGCAAGCCTTACCAACAGGGGCCAGCTGCTCTGCAATTCCACACCTACACATCCAATACTGACAGGCAGTAATCAATGCACAAACAGATCAGGCGTGGTAAGAGGAATGTAAAACATCTGCACAGTAGTGAGGCAAACACTCCTGAAGAGCTCATGAGGCTCAGAACAGACAGACGTGTCTCTACCAAACCCAGCCTAAACCAAGGCACAGCACTGAAGAGCCAGAGATAAATCTGTCAGCAGGAGAAAAAGAGCTCTATTTGCAAACAGAAGAGCGTTTTTTGTTACAAATGGCAATTATGGAAACAGGGTTATCACATTTCCTTCTTATTAGTGGCATTTTCCAAATTATTGTTTCTGTGTCATAAGCAGAGAGTGAAATTATGCACAGAATAACAAAAAAAACCGAACTTCATCTCCGGAGAAAGAAATTATATCCTCCTAAGTGAAAAAAAAAAGATAGAGCAGCAAATGCTGTCACTAGACCTGATATGTGTGTTGTAATGTTTTCAGGCAGCATCAAGAACAAGGCTATCTTTGGAGATGCAAACTCGAGGCTGCAGTGCCAGAACAAGTGATCTACCACAGCAAAAGAAGTGCATAATGTAAACTGAAATAGAATTAGAAAAACGACTCTGCCCAAGCTGAAACTACGTAATCTAAGGCCGAGCCTAAACATATGCACAGCAGTGATTTTTAAAGTCAGCTTCATTTCAATTCCAAGAAAGCCTTAAGGTAGAGAAAACGCTGTCACATGCACTGCCAGAGCACATAAAAACCCAACCAAGCAAAGATACAGTTTATAACTGAAGTACTGACAAACCTGTCTTGTCTGAATTGCACAGAATTGTCTCCTTCTCTTTGGTCCCAGGCCCGTGCCTCATCCACACTGAGATCATGAAGGGCTCTTTGAGACTGGCTGTGACAACCCCATCAGGAACCCTCACGGCCTGGGTGCCGTTGAACTCGAAGACCTGGTCGCTGTCGTGGCCGTTGTCCGTGGGCAGCCCCACGGTCCAGTTGGCAGCACTGCTGGGAGGGGGCAGCAGCTCAGCTGTGCCAGCAGCAGCACCTGCAGCACCAATGCTCACATGAGAACACAAATCTGAGAGACCACTGCTGGTTCCAAATTCAACTGTTTATCTCAGCACCCACTGTCAGGACTGTGCACTACCATCACCCATCAAGCAATTCTGCTTTTAAATAATGTGGCACTAATTACAGGCATCTAATACCGTGGTAACTTCCACTAATTTGACTTCTGGGTAGACAACTAATCTCATAATAAGCAAAACAGTTTCAATCTCCACAGCTGTAGAATCTTATTTAGCCTCCATCTCAGGAAGCCTTTCATTAATGCCATTTGTCCCTCAGCCCCAGGAGCACTGTGCCCTTCTCCAGACTCTGTCCTTAGCTGTGAGAGCAGGGCTGATCCTGCTGAAGGAGTGCACAGCCACCCCTCCCTGCTCTCAGCACAGGGAGCAGCAGGTACCTCGGACGTCACACTGACCTCAATCAGGGAAGAGCTCACCAATTGTCTGGGGCTCTGGGGTTACAGGCTATTCAGACTTTCAATTACTTTCAACTGAGGTTGAAGACATAAATCATGAGTGGTAATTTATCCTGTAATCTCAATTCTTCCATATGGCTACAAAGGACTCACTGATTTTTTATTAGACCCTTAACTGCACCATAAGTGGATGCCAAGGGCCTTTATTCCTAGGGCAAGCACAGTAGAAATTTAACTATCCAAGTTAACTGTTTTTCTTTCCAAACTAATCTTTCTTGGTTTTCTCTAGTTTTTCATCATGTATTTCTCAGATTACAGCCATCACAGCCATCATGCTCAGAAAAGCAGACCAAATTCTTTCAGCTCTTGAACATGAATCTCGTGCAAGGGACATTATTAGTCTATGGAAGACAGCAGAGAGGCAGAAGAAAGAGATTCTTTGCCACATTTGAGAATTATTGTGGAAGTCACCTTCAGGTAATTTCATGTCTTTTGCTGACATTGAGGAAATGAGCTGAAGGAAATTATGTGCAAATGAAGACCAGATCTACTCATTGATTTCTCATCTAACATAAATTTCAAAGCAAAACTAGTAAGAATGAGACACCAGTTTTATTTTAACAAAAGCCTTCTTACCACAGAGCCTGTGGATGGATTTCTCAGAGTAGGTGTCTCTATCACAGCCCTTTCCAATATGGTTGGTTTCTAGTTCCACCGTTGCTTCAACTGAGGTTATTGGCTCATCACATGTCTCCAAATGCATCCCAGGGAACAGAGCCAAAGAACCAGTGCCAGGCTCATATTCTATTCTTTTGCTCCAACCTGAGTATTTATCCAAAGAAACAATATTAAATCTCTCTCGTGTTTAACTGAAGGCACCAGCAAATGCTGAAAGCAAAGAGGAAAGAGAGCAAACTAACCTTGCCAGCCAGGCTTGCATGTAGGCTTAATGCTAATTTTAACCAACACATCCTCAGCAGCTCTCTTCTTCCCACAGTCATAGGCTGTTACTGTCAGTTTATACTGGTGTTCTTTACCATAGCTTAGCTTTTCTGTGTTTTTTATATAACCTGACACAGAAAAAATGAAATTGTCAGACATCAATACAATTCTTCAGGCTCACTGCTGCATAAAATGTATCCAGGTACCACCTATGTCCTTCATACAGACTGGAATAAACTCTGCAAGTCAATCACCCTGCAGGGTTTGACTCTCCAGTGCCAGACTTCAGTCCCAGAGCCTGCAGAGCAGGGTGGCTGCTGCTCTCTGGGTGACAGTGACAGCCCCAGAGCCTGCAGAGCAGGGTGGCTGCTGCTCTCTGGGTGACAGTGACAGTCCCAGAGCCTGCAGAGCAGGGGGGCTGCTGCTCTCTGGGTGACAGTGACAGTCAGCCCCAGCCCCTCTCACCGTCCTTGTCGATGGCAAAGGGCACGTCTGGAGTGACGATCTCGTAGCTGCAGATCTGGCTGAACTGGGGGGAGCAGTCTGCATCCACAGCTTCCACCTTGAGGATGTTGTCATACCTCCTGCCCTCCATGACCGTGGCCTTGTAGGACTTGTCCTTGAACACGGGCGCGTACTCGTTGACGTCGTTCACCTGGATGTGCACCGTGGCCCTGCAGGGACACACACAGGGCTCCCAGGGCCTGCACTGGCCACAGCAGCTCCCCTGTGCCCCCCAGCCACGCCAGTCTCTGCACCTGACAGCTCTGAACCTGCACTGCTCCTCTGCCTCGTGCTCCAGATAAAACCCAAACCTTGCTATAGTTATGAAGTAGCAAGGTTTTGTTTCTCTGCTGCTCCATTCCTCATCTTATTTATGTCCCTGTCTTCACTTCACACAACTGCTCATCTCCCACATGCTCTGCAGATGTTTGCACCAGAGTGTCAAACAGTTATTCTCAAGTGGGTTTCCTAGAGACTATTTTATATTGTGGTTTTTTCCTTAGATAAAGATAAGCTAAAGACTGCTTTGTTCCCATTCTTTAATGTAGGCTCCCTGCTATTGATCTTGGGCTCTCTGGTGAGGCTGTCTGGAAACGATCGAAACATGAATTCTTTGGCACTTTGTTAAGCTTGATATAGACTGACTTCTTGAACCAGTTTTTTGGATTTAGAAACTGAATTCCAAATCAGCATCCAAGTCTGGTATCCTATGAAACTCCACCAACACAAGAGAGGATTCTAAGTGTATCAGCAGTTTCCCTGCTTCTATCCCCACCTGGTTTTCTCATGTAAATTCAGAGACATCAAAGGGTTAAGCAGTACCACCTAAAATACAAATGAAGATATGTCCAAGCAGTTCATGTCCATTTGGCTGCTCTTTTAATTACTATTATTAATTAAAATTAATAATAGGGGGGTCCCTCCCATGCTAACCCTCTCTGTGGTTCTGTGCAAAGCATTCCAGTGTGAACACCTGGTTCACATTTCCTCTCAACACACACACCATACACCACCACAGGCAGGAGACCCCCTGGAGCCAAAGCTCCCTCAGCCCACCCCAGGCTGCCTTACTTGTGGGATTTCTTGGCATTTGCTCCATCTGGTCCCTTGCCACAGTCGTAGGCCTGGATGGTGAAGGTGTAATCCTTCTGCAGCTCACAGTCCAGCTTCTCCTTAGAGCGAATTATTCCCTCACCAGTGGATTTATCCACTACCACTGCTTCAAAGGGAACATTCTGCCCGTGGATTTTAAATCCACAAATCTCACCTACAGAGTTAAAGTAAAGACAGGTTAGAACTGGTCAACATGATGAGAGGTTTTTAAAATAAATGACCAAATATTTTGCAGCCAGGGGTTTGTGAGGGTCTGTGGACAAAGCAAGAGCACTGTGCTTTAAAATGGGTGAATTCTGGGAACTTTAGTAAAAAGAAGCAAACGTCTGCCTTCCAAGCAACTTGTTTATTTTGCATCCATTCATGCAGGAGTACAAAAGAGAAAAAGAGAAATGTAGACAGGCATTTCACAGGAGTACTTGAGACAGCTCTAGGGCAAGACTAGATCTTATGTGAGCATACAGCCACGGCCACTGGTAATATCTTCTATGCCAAGCTACTGGCAATAGCTGGGCAGCTGGCTTACTTTGACCAGAGCAAGAGGTTAAAATGCACAGTTACAAGTCAAGGGATGAAAAGGCTTCGAGTACAGGTTCAGCACCAGAATTACAGAAATTCTGTCAACAGATCAAAGGACAAAGTCTTCCTGTGCAATGTACCTGGCTAAAATCAGGGAATCAAAATAAACTACTGAATGAGAAAGGTAGAAATACCAACTTCTCAGGCATCCATTTCAACAGCTATCTATAACATGGGCCAAATGTCAGTCAGGGAGGCTCTCAGAGAATGATTTAGAAGGCTTTCCTTCTATCCAAATCTTCACCTGCAAACTTGGAAGAGAAGTCCCCAGCACATCATTTTTCAACACATCTGAGCCCAAGGCTGCACTCCAAGACTCCAGCTGGCACAGCTGGGTAAGCCCAGCACACAACAAAAGCCACTCCACAAACTGTCTGAGCACCTACACTGTGTTTGCACCTCTGCAACTTGAGCCATCCTGATGGGGGTTTTCTTGCACCACAAACCCCACTATTCTGCTATTACAGTTGCAGTGGTTTCTTAGTATCAACAACACACTGCTCATGAAGACATGTCTAGAGGTATGCAAAGAAGGGGTTGATTCACATTTTAAACCCCTGAAGTCAGCCCTGAAGGGTGTGCACTGCAGGGAAGGTGCTGTAATGTTTCAGCACTTCAACATTACTGCACAAAGCATGGGGCAAACTTCAGCTGTCCCAAAGAAGTGATCTACAAGTGAAAACAGCAGAAAATGCTGATTTTCCCCAAACAACTGCTTCAGTGTCCACACGATGTACAATAACCCCAAATGGTTCAAATGGATGTCTGATTCACAGATATTTCTAACCAAGGGTTTGGTTACATAACACTTTTTATCAATATATTTTAAAATAGAAAACAACTGGGAGAATAAATGGGACAAAAGAGCATGACAGGATCTTCTGTTTCAGTGCTGATTCCCCATTTCATAACCAAAGTTAGTAGGTTAATATTCATAAAAGGGATAGAAAGAACCCTTTATCACCTTCTTTGGTGACTGTCACCTCAAAACTCTCTAAAGGGAAAAAAGACAAACCCAAGTCAGTAACAGGAAAGGTTGAATGGGAGCAAATAAGGAAAAGGCAAAGATGCACACATTACACAGAAAAGCTTTGGAAAATCTGCATTTTAAAATTCCAGTGGTGATTTGCTGTAACTGTTACAATTTTAGAGTTTTAGTTATGTTAAATATGATTTAATCTTTTTAACTCCAGGTTTTCATTTGCAGAATTTTGAAATATTTCACATGATCAAGGCTTTGTTTTCTCCTTTTCTTTTTTTAATAATACCAACTGCTAAACAAGAAATTTTCAAAATTGCATGTTGATGAATAATTGCCCATAAAGCAGAATTTATCTGAATTTATTTTCATTATTCTATATAAAGTATTGCCATAATTTGTGACTAAAAAAATATACACACTAAATAGTAATCCTGATGAACACAAGTTTTAATTTAAGGAATGTGGAGGGGGAGCTATATCTTTTCCTAGCAGTATAGCATCAAATTTGACACAGAAACGGCTGAAAACACTATTGCAACAAAATTTCCTCCTAGGTTTGCTACCAAGTGAGGCACAGATGGGACAAGAGCAAAATCTGTTTGCTGCCAGAGTCATCTCCTCTTTTCTGAAGTCCCCTCCCAGCTGAGCCCTGCCTTGCCCCCATCAGCAGCTCCCTTCCTAAAACTGTTGCTGGTGGCACCAGCACTGCCCCCAGGCAGGGGAAGCTGCCCCCAGGGAGAGGGACCCAAGGGCTGCACAGATTTTGGCGTTTGGGGTTTTTAAAAAAGAATCAATAGAGATTCTGCAAGATCCTCTTCAAAGCTCTAAACATATTCATGCTTTAAATTAAAAATGCCTAACCCCCACAAAATACTCCTTGCATCCCAGAGCAGCAAGAGGAAAATAAAGGCCTGTGGCTGAGAACTGGTTTTCTCTTGGGGTGGGGGAAGAGGGACTGAAGCCCTGTTACAGGCACATCGAAAATCCAAGGAAACATTTCAAACATCTGGCTAAGATTGCCTCCACTGCACTCCCATGGCAGAACAACCCAGATACAACAGTGTCTGTTTGAGAGCTAACAGAAATCCAGTTCCTTTATGCACTGCAAAGGGGAAATCCCTGCCTGAGAGCTTCAGCCATCAGACAAACAATAAACAGACAATAAAAAATGTAACTGTCCTTTATTTTCATTTCAATTTTTTCAGCAAAACCACAGGATCAAATTCCAACATGACTCAATTTGTAATGTAGAAAAGATTCACTGAGGAACAGGAATGGTCACTGTCTTCTCCAGCAGAAGACTGATCCCATCCTGTCCCTACATGCCAGGCAGTTTAAGGCAAGCTGGCATGAATACATTCATCCTGTTTGCAAAAGTGTGTCGTTTCAGATTGAAAACCATACAAACAACACAGGAAATAAACACCTATATAGCCCCACTTGTTTTTGCACACCTGAACTTTAGAATTCTACCACAGCAGAGTGAGCAAAACAATAAAATGTTACTTTTACTTGCCCCAAAGCAATAAAATGTTACTTTTACTTGCCCCACAGTTCAAGTACTACAAAGCATCCAAATGAACTCGTTTTGAGATGTTTCGACACGCTCAAAATTGAAATAAAGCAAAAAAGCTCTACTTAAAGTATTTTAAACCTGCAGATAGTTCAGAAGTTTCACAGCTCAGCTAGAGGGCACAATTAATTAAAATATCCAGCCCTTTGAAGCATGAATAAATTTGATTTTGAAGCAGGAATCCAGCAGCAAGGGCTGAAGCAGCCATGGAATCCCCAGCAGAGTCTGTCTGCTGTGGAAGCACAGCACTGAACTGAGAGCTGCTGGACATTTAAAGCCCTTAAGAACTGCAAGAGTGATTTCATGCTCTCCTCATCCCTGAGAACACAGGTCAGGTCAGGCTTCCCATCCCTCTTGTTAATTAACAGATTTTGTGTATCCCAACACAAGTTTCTTTGTTTGGCAATGGAAGTTTTTTGTACACAGCAGTTTTATTTCCAGTTAGGGCAGCAGAAGAGCCTCTGCCATGTGTACCCAGCACATGAGGAAGTCTGAATTTCAGAGGCTCAGCATTATCTCTCAGCTTCTGAACAGCAAATTTACTATTATCTTCAACTTCACTGGAGGTAATTACAGACTTATGATAATACAACAAAACTGTTATTTTAAGCAGTACCTCAAGAAAATTGTGACCAAACTGCCATAAAGCTCAGCACTCAATGCAGTCAGCTGCTGAACATTCCAAACGGCTCCTCATTTCATTAAATCACTCTCCTGTCTCTTCCTCCATGAAGCCAGGCTAAGCAATGCTCCCAAAAATGGCTCAGGTCACATCCTTCAGGTACTTCACTAGGATCCTTAACTCTCAAATTCTGCTTTACCAAATAAGCTTCTACAAATACCCAATTTAAGCTTGTGTTATCCACTACAAGTAATTTAAATACCTGCAAGTGCCCAATGGTATTCTCCAAACACATCTTCCTAACACTGTCAAATTCAAAGAAGGACTTTCCATAATATTGCATCCAATTAATGAATACAGTATTCCTAAATAAAAGTTTTCAGAAAAAAACCTACTGCATAAGTTAATAAGAAAATTGTCAGGCCTATGTTCAAAGTGAAGAATTAGCCCACACTTGGCACATATCTTGTGTATCATTCTCTATATTCTTTGCTACAGGAGAAAAAGCCCTTTCTTCAGCCAGAGGAAGTTGTTCAGTTTTCAAAATACCCTAGACTGTTAAGCAAACCTATCACAGACGTGCAATCCTAATTCTACTAATTAGTATTTTCCCTCTATTAAGACACAAATAAAAAATGCTAAGGAAACCAAAACTCTCTTCAGAATGGCAAGGAAATCATTGTTTCAGAACTCCCACGCTGACTGCTGTGAAATGTGGAATCTAGAGGACTGAGGAAAAGGATAGACACTATGAAAACAAAACAAAAATAAAACAGCAGAAAAATTACCACATATACATGAAATTAAAGAAGCAAAGTACTTTCTGGTTTGGACACTTGGATACAGCTGCAAACCTGGAATAAAACACTGGTCCATGCACACACATTTCCTAGGATCTAGAAGCTCTGAAATGTTATGCTGCTGTTAGGGAAACCACACTAACACAGAGCTTTGCCCCCAGGAAAGCATTGCCACATCTTCAAACAGAAATGCAGATGAATTCTTTACCTGCAAATCGCAGAGGTGCATCTTTGTCCAGGGCTATCAAAGGGGGGTCCAAGAGCACCGTGTTGTCATTTTCTGTGACTATGCCATGGTAGGTTGTTTCAATCCATGGCTTATGCTTGTTAACTGAAAGGAAAACAAAGCATGAAGTCAAAACACTTGAAGCTGACAATGTCTTTCAAAAATGCTTTACAATACTAATCTCAGTATTTTCCTCTTTTATAATTCTGAATCAAGGTTTTAACAAACTACAAGATTCGAGACAAAATCCTGGCTAAGTCCGTTCAGAAGAGCTGAGTGCCCCTGTAGGCTTTCCAAAAGTAACTCAGAGAGTTTAAATTAGTTTCTAACTATGCTGGGATTTAAGATGCCCCTGAAGTGCAATTCAAAATCCTGCTAACAGTGATGAGGAGCTGCTGCCATCAGTGCCAAGAGTGGCACCAGCAAAGCCTCAGCCAGCAGCACACCAGGGAAGCCAGGCCAAGGAAACACCAGGGTTTGTTTACACTGCTTCCCCACCCCAGAACACCTGGGATACAGCAGGGATGCTCTTCAGAGCATGAACACTTGTTCTTCTCATGTCAGCTTTTTGTCCTGTAAGGGGGGTTTCACTATCATTAAGAAAACAGGTGGAAAAGAGATCAAACTTCATTTCTTTAGTAGTTGAGAGACTGGGAAACGCCACTAAAAAATCTCACACTAGAATATCCTTCACCTCTGCACAGAAATACAGCATCTTTCCTTGCCAGCCTCAAAAAGAGCTTTTTCTAGTACATCACTAAAGATGCAAGACCAAATCGTGTTATCTACTAGGTGTCACCTACTCTGGGACAATCCAGTAGGAGAGTCCCTTAATTATTAAATATTTGGCTTTATGTTCTGATCCCCAGCTCAGGTGGTGGAGTGTGACCACCTGAGTGCTCCCTGGATGGTTGAGTTTCCATAATAGAACCATTTTCCCAAGTGCAATTCTGGAAGATTGCATGTATCCAGTGGCTCAGAGCCTACTGAAAAATATCCTGCAGGCCTGGAAACTGCTCCTCACCAGACAAAACCAAATAATCTTCAGCAAACGATGCACAGTGAAATATAAGAAATGCTTTGCTAGAGGTCACAACAAACACACCAAAGAGCATTCCACAGGCAACATCACCCAGGTTTTGGTCTGCAGGAGATCAACAACTTCAAACTTAGGAAATTACAGCAGAATACACCCTATAGTTTGAACACTATCACACAGCTGAGTCCTGCTATTTCACCTCTAAAGAATGATATAAGCAGATTGTCAGAACAGGCAGAGATGGAAGGCTAACCCAGACTCTTGAATCCTGCCTCTTCAACAAACTAAAATGGATTCCTGTCATGTGCCATATGCTTACCTAGGGGAATTAAAAAAAGTGATGAAAGGACACTTCAATAAAGGATTAAACCTAGAGAACTCACACAGGAAACCATAACACTCCCAATATACTTTCATCTGCAATCTTTTCCTAGTTAGCAGCAAGAGCAGACAGGATGTATCATCTTCATCCACACACTGCAGCAAGCAAGAGCTCCCAAGGAAGTGTTTTAATGCAAACCGTGTTTAATTACTCCATGTGGCTTTACCTAACACGGCAGCACCGTGGTTATTGCCTGAGCAGGCTCGCCCAGCTCACTGGCAGCCCAGCCCAGCCCAGGGAATGCCAAGCACTGCTCTGTGCACCCCGAGCAGAACAAACCTGGGCCTCTCACAGGCACACACACATCCCCTCCCAGGAAAGGTGCCAGGCACTGCTCAGGTGTGAGGCTCCCATGGAACCTTCACCCACAGCTCAAATCTGCTCTCACCAACACAGCTTTGGCTCCAGGAGCACGAGGAAGTCACGACTGGGTGTTTTTTTGTCAGTACATCTGGGACAGTTATACCCCCATTGAAAATCTGAGTCCTTTCATCTGTTCATCTTCATCCTTGCAAGGATGTGGTACAAAATACCAGAAGAGATCTCTGCCAGAAAAAACCTCCATCTCCATTCTAATGCTTCTGAATGTGGATTACAAAAATACTTAAGTTTTTTTTTAAAGTTCTGAGAAACCTTCTCCTAATTTAGCAACCTCCTAAATCACACTACTGCTGGGTAGGGAGCTCTATAAAACCTTGAAGTACTGTAACCACATATGAACAGAATTTTGAGCATGCTGAGCATCTGCAGAGTCTAGTGAACCTTCAAACAACAGGCTCAGTTGAAAGCAAAGTCATGTCCTTTTATTGTGCTGCAGACAATAAAATCATAAAGCTTAAACCCCTTTGTGTTTTGGAAGGCTAAAACATCACCAGATTTTAAAACATAAAGCTTAAATCCCTTTGTGTATATGAAGGCTAAACATCACTGGATTTTTAAAGCAGCAAACTTACTGCTGAATATCCAGGAAAGGCCTGTTATCCATATTTGTGATCTACTGACTTCAGCACAACCACACTCTGCAAGGAATTCTCAAGCTACCATTTGAAATATGAAGCACAGCTTACAAGCAATACATCACTACTTCCCTTCAATCAAACTGAACCAAGTATTATCCTGACCTCAGCTGCTTAAATAGCATAAAATGCTGCACTGAGAAGAGGGACAAAAATGTGAAGGGGTAGTTTAATTGTCACTAAACTCCTCCAATGTGCAGAAGCTGTTCAAAGCCAGACTGGTAATTTCAAACCAGAACAGCAGCCTATTCCAAGCTTGACACTAACAAAGTGCCCAGAGCTGTTAATCTCTTGCCATTTAACTGGGATAAACTACGCTGGTTTCCTTGAAATACAATATTCACACTATTTGTAAGCACCTCAGCTGGAATCTGCTGTAAATCCCAATTTAATCTAGTCAAGTGGGGGGAGCCATGCTGGCACAGCAGCCCGCAGACTTCTGCCTGACTTTCAGTGGGCACAAAGGAATGCCCAGGGCAGCTAGGCATGGGCATTTCCCGGTGCCACCCTGCCTGGAGGCTCCTCAGAGCCCTCCCTGAGCCCAGCCTGGCACAGGAGTGCCACCAGGTGAGCACCAGGCACCTCCCTGCTCTGTTCTCACAGGCAATTGCTGCTGCAGGGGAGGAGCTGCACGTGTGCCTCAACAGCGGGTTTGAGCACACCTGGCACACCTGGCCCAGGTACACGTGCTCAGCACCTCCTGAAGCAGCACAGGCTGCTCTGCACACGGGGAATGCTGCTCAGAGCAAGGGTGCTTCCCTGCCAGGAGCAATGGCTGACCTGCAGAGCACAACCCAGCACACAACCACCTTCTCCTGCTGCCTGAAAGAATTCATCAGTGAAAATGAACAGGTAGGCAGGGCAGCCAGGTTCAGGGCTAGTATGAAAACCTTAATCAAAAGCTATTAAGAATATCAGATTAATTCAGTTCTGTAATTTGAAAGCAAATACTAAAATTAAATGTACTTATCAAAGTCCTTTCTGAGGACCTCTGTTATCTTCTTACAAGTGGTCAGAAGTTTATTTGATTCAAATGGGATCTGGCACCTACGTGACCAGATTTAAACACACCTCACCCAGAAAGGAGTGCAGCTGAACACCTTTTCTTCTAGCAACTACTAATATACAGTGCTGTCTAGCCATGCTGCACATTGTTAGAACTGAATCAGGATGATTCATGTCCAAATAAATTCTTAGGAATTAACTGGTTAAACATATTAACCTCGATAACAAGTACTACAGTTTCAAAGTTATTTGTTCAATCTAGTGACAGCAAACGCAAAATCCTCATTCTGAAAATGTACCTTTGAGACCTCATGAAAAATTCCTAGAAAAATTCACAAAAAGAGAATTATATTCTCTGTTAATACAAATAAACTGCACTTCATCTGCAGTAGATGAACTAGTGAAGAGTCCTTTACTTGTCCTGAAGGTCTGACAAAAACTGATTACTGTATATCTTTTGCTAAATTGTCTTCCTCTGGATGCAAGAGATCACAAGGATGCCTTTCAGTGAGACAATAAAAACTTCAACATGTCTTACCTTGAACAGTCATAATTTAGCACTGTTCTGATGAAATGTCAAGCCATACCATTAAAAGAACAAGTCTGTGTAGTACCTAACCACAGAACACAGTCCAGCCAAGGAGTGCCGAGCTCAATGAAATATTTCCTTCCCCACCCTGAAAGCAAAGCTGAATAAGAAAGGCCCAGCACGGCCTGATTACAATGTGTGTCCTGTCCTGCCCAGCCTGCCACTCACTGCTCCTGCTCCAGGAGAAAAGAGCCAGGATTAACGTGGCTATCAGCAACTTGACAGAAACCAGTGGTAATGAAAAGATGTATTCTATTTGTTTATTTAACTGAGTCTTCTCAAACCCAGAATTCTATCAGAAGTCATCGCCCTACAGCCAGGTCCAAACGAGGGGATAAAACTGACCCCAGCTCTGCTGGAATGCTGACCTCCTGGGCAGTGTGGAACTTAGCCCAGTCAGGTTCCAGTTCAAACCACCATTACCACCACTGCTGGGAACTGAAGGCAGCAGCCAGCGAGAGGGAGTGAATCCAGGAGACTCCTTGGAACAGGCAGGAGATGCCCCAGGACAGGACACCCCATTCCCCTCTGTGGCCCCTGGCTGAAGCAAAGCCTGCTGCTGGAAATGCATCCACAATTCCAGATCTCTGATTGCTCTTTGCCACAGTTCAGGAGCACTTGTAACTCCTCTGGAAGCTCCACTGCCATAACTGGAGCACAAGATAATCTCTATAAACTATCAGCCTGAACAATTGACACTAATTCTTCAAACACCCCAAGCAAACTAATAGCTGTAGGGATTCAACAGGGTTTTATCAAATTGTGTTTTGCTTAGAGAAAAAAATCACTTGTTTTTCACAGTTTCCTGTTCTCCACTGAACCAGCTGCCTAAATGTGATTTTATTTGTACAAAGATACATGGAAGTTTTGCTATAAGCCTGATGAAACTAAGAGACATGCAAATGACTGATTAGAAACCATTAGCAATTTTCATCCATAATTTTATTATTTTTTTAATTATTATTTGCAATTTTAATTTTTTATTATTTTTATCCACTGCTGCAACAGAAGAAACATTCAGAGCACCGAAGACCTTAGACAGAGGATAAACTGACCAAATTTGAATAAAAGCCTGGCAGAGAAAACAAAGATTCTACCACAAAACAGTTTAAATAGGATTAAGACAAGAAAGCCTTAATTTCAAGTGGAATTTAAAATGTTTTACACTAAACAGAAGACTGAAATAGAAAACATAAGCCTTTTACTACAAACACTAAATTAATAAGTGTTATCTTAAATGTTGCTAATTATAGCTCAGGAGTGGAAACCCCTTCCCTTTTAACTGTTGTATTTACAAACTTCACTCCCTGAAAGGAAACAGTATTTAAAAATACAGCAAACATCACCCCAGTATAGCTGGCACTCCTGGCTCTACTTGTTGACTCCATTTAAAAACAGGGAAACCCACTGGGAGCAGTAGCTGCAACTTGTTTTCAATCAGATACAAAGCCAGCGAGATGAGACCTAATACTATAAACAAAGGACAGACAGACACTCCTTCAAAGGCACTGGGGTTTCCAATAATCCCTTCTAAAGGCTCCTAAGGAGGTTTAGTCCCTACAGAAGCCCGTGTGAATCAATCAGTACAAAACAAATAAATTAGAGTGCAAAACAAGATTTATTTAAGACCAAGGCTTCCGCCTCACTGAACTCTCCCATGCTGAGGTGTCGGTTCTGTCTGACAACAACGATAATGCTACAGGAGATGTGGCCCTTGACACCATAAACCACGTTTCAGAGAGACTTCTCCCAATGGAACTACAGAGAATGAGATAAGGCTCAGGGAAACGGTAAAAGTGCTTTTGTTCAGAAAACTGTAATGACTGAACAAGTTTCTTCCTCTCTGCAGAGCAGTTTCAGGGCCACAAGGCACTCAGCTACCACATTCTTGGCTTCATGGCAGGGAACACTGCTTTACCCAGAATACCCAAATTCTGAGTTGAAGGATGGTCACACAACACAGAGCTGTGGCCTGGCCCGGGTTTAACTTCAACCCTTCTAAATTCCATGACACACTGAAGCCCATGAGCCCAGCTTCTTTCCTTCTCCTCAAAAAAATCTTTGCAATTATCTGCAACTGGTGATTTTGTGTCTGCAGAAACAGTACGACCTCAGACCAAAGATATATTTATTAAATCTAGAGAAGTTTCTGTTGACAAATTTTCCTGCTAACTCAGCACAGACAGCACAACCTGCAGCTTGGTAAATGGGAGAAGACAACCAAGCACAGGAGGATTCCAAACACAGTGTAAACCATGCTTGCCCAGACCATCTCTCCTCCATTTCAGTTTCCACAGCAGTGCATTATTTTAAATAACACACACAGAAAAAGAGATTAAAATTGTTTGGATGAACAGATGGCTGCATATAATGCTTTCCCAAGCACTATATATTGTAGAGAGGTCTAGTAGTGGTTATTCTCTCTCTTCTCAGTGGTTTCTTACTTTCATAAATACTTTGAGAATAAAAAAATAAAAAAAACAGGCCTCATAAATAGCCAAATTACCTCTGCATAATGCTTTAGGGTAGTGTTACATTTCCTTGCCTCTAGAAAGGAGAAAGAAACCGACCTAATCTCCAGCCCTATATTAAAAAGGCTGTTCCTATGTCGAAGAAACATCTGCAGCAAGACTGTGGTAGTAACAAAGTGGTTTGTGGTTTGGATTTAAGACATTCACAACACCACATAACTTCCTGAAATAATCACAGATCAGCAAAGTTTCTTCAAGATAGTATTACTTCCATCAATACCCTTCCTAAATGCCAGTGAGCTGGAAGAGCCCCAGCAGAGGTCTGTGGCCGTGCCTGGTCAGGACCCAAGGCAGCAGCAGCCCTGGGTGTGCTGCTCCTCCATCCCACTGCCATGCAGCTCTGGTCAGAGACACCAACTGCTTCACCCACAAACACAGCCTGAATGCACTGCCAGCTACTGCTTTCCCACTGCAACCAGCTTGGAAATATTTGGGTCAACTTGATCAATTACAAAACAAATTCGATTAGATTAAGAGTTTTGCACCAGCTGGACAGGAAAATGCCTCTTTAGAACCCAAAATCACTCTCTGCACCCCTTAAAATAACTACAGGGAAGGTAGGGCAGATAACTCACACCTGCCTTTTGTGCAAGATCGCATCTCCCAAACGCTATTTCCCTTTCTTTCCATCATCAAAAAAAAACAACTTTTCACTGCCTTGTTCCAACAACAGCAATGGCAGAACTGGCAACTTCAACCGTACTAAAAAAAAAAAAATGGAACTGGCAATACAGCACAGAATGAAAGCTCACCATAAATGCTTCCAAATAAATGCCTTTCCTAACAACAGAGAAATGAAATCGAGTAGCCCTTGCAGCTTTCCAGGCGTCCTCCAGAGCTCACCTGTCACTAAGTGCATCTCCACGGAACATTATGAACAGGCCTACCTACAGCAGCCAGAACACTGCAAGGACTAAGGCAACTGCACACACTAAACTGAACCAGCCCTCGTGCTGTAACTCAGTTATGTGTGATGAAATCCAACAGACCAGGACCTGCAGTCCAGCAGCTCCGTAGATCTGACTGAACACAGGCACAAAATCTGCTCACCACCACTGTCCTGGGTAATGCTGCCTAAATTTGTCATTTGTTTCTAAGCAGCTTTCTTGGAAAATGTTTTTTTATTTTAATCTTATTCCTAATTTCAAACGATGGAATTCAAAGACACTGTGCTTGGGTACTGGTGTGGTAAATACTATAATGATTCCAAGAACGCTGGTGAACAGATTGTACTTGAGGGATCTTAGAGAGGCAAATGATGGCCCCTGTCAGAACAGCTGGTAGAGGACTTCTAGACATACTACAGCATCAGCTTCTTCATCCCACATAGGGAAACTGCAGCAAGATGTGTCCACAACGAGCTGTTTTTAGATCAAGAACTTCCCTTCAATGTATTTATAAGCCATTTTACAGCCATTTTACTTGTGATGTGCGCTCCTACTCAACGCTCTTAAATTTCATCATGCGATCAGCTGAATCTTGCAGAAACAGCACTCCCGATGCCAGGGGTAACCTTCAGGTGAGGAAGCGTCTCCGAGCCTCTCACTGAAGCCTGCCGGGGAGCAGCCCCGCAATGCGTATGATGCTGCTGCTCCTCAGGATCAATCAATAGCCACCAGGCCCGCGCTCCCACCGCCAGCCCGCCCGCTCTGGCCCGGGCGCTGCTCCGGCTCATCCCCGCACGGAGCCTTCGCCCGCCAGCCCAGCCAGGCCCGGCTGCCCGGGCGG
>VXBI01004077.1:161303-181244 GCA_013397375.1 Toxostoma redivivum
TGGGGGAGGGAGCGAACCAACGGCGCGGCGCGGGGCGGGGGGGGCCGGGAGAGCCCATTGCGGACCCCCGCGGGCTGCGGCGCGCTCCGCCCCCGGCGCTGAGGGGACTGCGGCACCGCCATGGTGCTCTCTCACGGGCACGGTGCTTTCTTACGGGCATACTGCTCCTTCACGGACATCGCCGATCCTTCATGAGCACGGCCGTGGTGCTCCCTCACGGGCATCTCCCGCCCGCCGGGCCCGGAGCGCCTCCGCCGCTGCTGCTTCGGGCGCTTTGGGTCTCGTTTGGTTTCTTACCGCGGGCAGGGAGCAGAGCGGCCTCGCCGGTGTCACACAGCTGAGGAAACCTGGTGCCCCTCCGAAGCCTCACACAGCTGATTTAAATTGGTGCCCCAAAGCTTCACACAGCTGATTTAATAAATGCTGATTGAGCCCCCAAGCTGTTAGAAAGAGTTAAACGCAGTATGAAGCTATTTAAGAAATAATTAAGCCCATATGAAGCTATTTGAATGCCTTCACCCTGACGTTCACACCTTTTTCTACCCAAGCCGAAGCTGATGGCAAAGGCAGAGGGTGCAGGGACACACTGGGAATGGGCTGCACAAACCCAGCTGCAGCTGGGATGGAACAAACCGCCAACACCTGGCGCTAGAGCATCAGGTGCAAACAATCGCAGCACCATTGGGGCTGTAAAAGACCTTTAATATCATCAAATCCAACCATTAACCCAGCACCCCACCTTGCAATCCTGCAGGAACGTGTCCAAGCACACCTTGGTACATCGCTGAGTCTGCTCTGCAGAGTAACAAACCCTTCTATTGTAGCAACTTCTGTCAAGGCAAAAGATTATTTCTATTTGGAAAACTTTCCAAGTGCTATCTAAATTGAGAATTGTCATTAAGTTGCACAGAACTTGTCCTATAATAGAAAAGTTCTTTGCTCTACTATCACAAATTTCAATTAGAAAATGTTTCAACAAAGGAAAAAATGATCAATACCATGATCTGTGTTTTGACAATTAAAATGCAACCAACTTATTTTATAATTAGATCTGACTACTCATGCTTTGTACCTAATAGCCATTTCACTCCCACAGTGAAATAAAAATAAAGTCCAGAATGTTCAGGATCCTAGAGATGTGGTATTTCCTTATTGTCTGTGCATTTTAAATACCAAGATTGATCTGTGCTGGAAAAGCCTCCTCCTTCCTCCTGAGGCAAGCCCAGGGCTGACCACACTGGAGATGGGAGAGGAACCAAAGAGAGAAACCAAGCTGCTCACTGCCCTGGAGCAGCCACTCAGGTCTCAGAGGTGACAGAACCCGGTCTGTACAAGCCAGAGCATTTGGGTACCCAAAGGAAAAATGTTCTTCCTGTTCCATCCCCAAAAGCAGCCCCTTTCACTCGCTGTGCACTCTCTGCAGAGCAGGAACCTGGGGAACCCCGAGGCCCAAGGCAGCCAGCATCCCCAATTCCCATCCTGTGCTCTGGAGCTCTCCTCAGCCCAATTACGCCACATTTATTCCATTGACTGTAGGGCAGCTGCTCTACCAAGAGCTAAGACATCTTTCCTTTTTAAAACAAAGCTAAAGCCTCAGTCTAAACCTCCTTGATTTCTCAGCCTGGCTAACATATGCTGGATGGCAGATCATGTCAGAAGAAGCCTGGAGCCCATCTGTTGCCAGAGAGCTGAGTCTTTACATTCTGCCAACGCAGCTTCAGCTGACAGGGTGCTACATGATGTGGTTTTTTTTTTTGGGTGGAGAGTAGGACTGTCCAGCAGTGTGACTCAAACCAGGCTTGCCAACGTAGTGTCTGAGTAAGAACCATCCCATTAGTAAAGATTTGCTAGGCAAGATCTCACCAGCTGAAAGGTGATTGCCCATTGATGAATACATGGTGTAACACATACCTGGTGTATTCACCCAAATACCGGATTTTGATTAGGGATCCAAGTATGGACAGAGCTTTAATGTCAATATAAAGGTATCTGAAGAGGGATGAATGTCTAGCCAGTCAGCATTCACATACACATTCTCTATTAAAACATATTT
The DNA here is from genome assembly GCA_013397375.1 of Toxostoma redivivum. Classification (NCBI taxonomy): domain Eukaryota; kingdom Metazoa; phylum Chordata; class Aves; order Passeriformes; family Mimidae; genus Toxostoma; species Toxostoma redivivum. The sequence continues at coordinate 163,357 of VXBI01004077.1, forward strand.
TTGCAAAATAAATTATGATTAGGAGTGGCAAAAACACATTTTAAAAGAGCTCTGCATTTCACTTGAGCAGTATCATGCATTATAACAGGAGAAACCACAGCACCATGGACCACAGTGAGAAAGGGAATTCACTGTTACCATCAGGACTCTAATTTTAAATTGTTCTGATTCTGCAGAATCAGGAAAAAGAGACATTTTTAAATGCCATGTCCAGGTAAACATTATTTATTACACCAGCTCAGATGAATTAACCAGCTGAATCAGTCATGCTCAAAGTGGGAAATTTCCAAGGAAAGAGAAGGCATTGATGGCATTTCACTTTCTAAGCAAAACTCCTCCGAGTCAGTTGTGACTAAGGCACTGATTCAGTAAAGCAAACAATTCTTTAGCCTGTATTTTGGGATCAGTTTGATGGCTCTGTTTCCTTGGATGACTGAGAGGTTGGTACAGACAGGATGGGCCCTGCACACGAGGTGAGGCAGCCACATGAAACCCTGACCCCTGTCACCATGGATGTCCCACTGCCACTCACTCTGCAAGAGCAGCAAATACAACATCCCATCACTTCTCTCACAAAACCCAGTTTGATTTCAGTCACCCAGTGTGGGTCCTGCTGTGCACCAGTCCTGTTCCTCCTGCCTGCCAGAGCAAACTGCATTTCCCAGGCTGACAGAATCCTCATTCTATCCCAAATGCCACATGCCATTATTTCAGAGAAATTCAGGGAACTAACTTCAGCACCTTCATTTTACCAATTACCTCCCTCCTACTCTCTGACCTGCTTCTCAGGTTCCAAAAAACCATTGATTTTTATTTTATTGGTAAGCAACAAAACTGGAACAAATGGCTCCTGGCAGAACATGTTCTCTGTTTCAGCTGAAAACCTATCGGCCTGATGTCCTTGAAGTGCACAGTGTGACTAATGCCTGGCTTGCAAGGACCCAGGAGGACACATTTAATGCGCTTGTCAGATGGAGCTGAGCAGCCAGAACACAACAGATAGGGTGATGGGAAAATGAATGCACTTGCCTGCTCCTGAAAGGCAGGCAGTGCACGCTGAGAATACAGGGAGCAGCAGGACATGCTCGGGTGCATCAACAGCAGATCTGGGTCTGCTTGCTAGAGCTCAGGAGCACAAACCCTTTGGAATACATGCAGAATATGCACTGTTATTTCTGGATATTAGTCTTGGACTCTTGTTTGAAGGGGACATATAAGGAAAGGGCCCAAACTTCAAATAGTCTAGAACTGCATTGAGAAAATGGTTATCTTTAAATAAAGAAGCTGGAACCAAGTGTGGGCTTGTTTCTCATCTCAGTGCAATTAATGTCTGCATAGCAGTGTGTTTGCAGATGATGATTTCTTTTAATAGGAAGTTAAAACCCAGCTTTATCTCCTCCACCAGTTTATCACAGCTGCCCTGAAACCACTTCTGAGAAGGGACCAATTGCCATAGAGACTATGCAGTAATTAAGCTCATGAGAGCTGCGTGCACACCCAAGCACAATATTAGATGAGGACAACAAGAGAGCAGCTGCTGAGAAGCTGCAACAGCACCACTCTAGCTGCTCCCATCTGGAAAAGGCAATAGGACAATCCCCAAGTATTTGGGGAATTTGAATTTTGGGGTTTTCTGGTTCTGACAAGAACGAACAATTATGAGACCAAGATAACTCAGGGTGAATATAAAGGATTAATTCTGCACAACAAGGTCGATGAAACCCCAGAATACTCTTGCAAGGCAATAGGCAGTCGTGGCATCTTTTGGGTCATTCACAAGAATCTCCACAACACCATGCCAGAGCAATGCCCCTGCCAGCTGGAAGACAAAACACACATAGGTGACCTGTTAGATAATTTCTAGACTTGCTGTCACCCTCTGAACACAGGCATAAAACTCAAGTGTTTTTAGAGTCAGTAGATTAAGACTTTATTATTATTTTTTAATGCTTTGGAACCTGACCGTATATTTTAGAGGAGAAAAAATTACAGGACTGGTTTTCCCCACACTTGAAAATTTCCAGAACTGCTTTGATCATGTATGAGAATTGATTTAGGGGATGCAAATGAAGGCCTTGGCAATCTGAAGAAGAAAATCTTCTCCCCTGACATTTCTGAACGTTCAGAGAATTCTCAACAAGCCATTGAAGTAGGGGTTCATCAGAGAGACAAAAAGAAAATTCAATAAGCAAAGAAGTACATGAAACCAAGCAGCTCCCTCACAAAAAAACCAGCAGCATTAGCAATCTTTCTACCTTGTTCAATTCTTCTTCCTGCTCACACTTACCTTCTATAGCAAAATATGCACCCAGAAACATGAAAGCAATGAAGGGGAGATGCAAGTCCTCCCTTACAAAGAGAGACTGAATATTCTGTATCATCATTATAATATTTTACAACTCATTAGCACCTTCCATGCCAGGATCTCCGAGCATTTACAAGCGTTAATTAATGCACTCTCACAATACTTCTGTGAAGCAAAAGGCAGGTGTCTGGATACTGTGGTGACAGGTGCATTACAATTGAATAAGACAGAATTTCTAGGCTTTCCATTTACATATTTAGGAAAGAAGGGAACAAAGAGGGGAGGGAAAATTAACTAGTGCTGCAATAGCTTGAAATACCTTGAATCAAGATATACTGGAAATACCTTGAAATACCTTGAACAGACTGGCTTTCAAGTCTTCACCTGAAAAGCAATGCTTGTTAAGGACCTCAATAACATTTAGGCTTTATTAACGTAAGTATTTGCTGAGTAAAGAACTATGTGGGTTTTTTTCCAGTTCTGTCACAGATATCCCTCTGGGACAGTGTCTTGCCCCTACCCTATTTCCTTGTCTGACAACATAGCCCAGTAACACACCAGGTATAAAGGGTGGGTGGATAAACCAACTCATGTATCTGCACCAGGTACTGGTGTTCAAATTTCTCAGCTTACAGATGTTTTGTGTTCTTTAGGCTCATGGTATTCTGCAAACATCTGGTGACACAATGAGGTTTTCCTCTCTGCCTTCCCCCTGCAAGGGAGAAGAGCCATGTGCATGAGTATTCCCCTCCCCAAGAGCCATATGGGAATGTAAAGGCATTCTCTGAATTCATTACCCGGCCCCACAATATGATTCTGTCTTTGTACGGGCAAGAAAATGGATGTTAATTTATTCCTTATTGCTAATTTGAAAAGGAGCACAAACACAACAGTTCCATTGCAGAGACTTCTACCAAGGGTGTAGTTTAAGTCCAATTATGTACTATTAGTACATTTGCTCTTTATTCCTGTGGCATATTAATTACATGTCTGGTATTCTGATAATTAACACAATTACACTCTTTATTTCCCCCTTTCGTAGCCAATATTCTTGCATTTTATTCCAATAAGTAATTTTCTGTAGGTAAAAGGAGCCAATTCATCCCATATTAACAAAATCCAGCAACTGGTTTTCAAATGAGCTTATACAGAGAAGTTCCAGCAGTGTTCTTCAGCAAAAAGAAAAGCAGATGCTCTCCCGTTGGGCTGCAGCCTATCTCCGAGATTCCAAAATGAACCAAATTGCCATCCTCTAGTTGTGTATCCAGCATGACAATCAGCCTGAGCAGCAGGGCCAGAAGGACTGCACTGGCTCTGCTCTTCCATTGCCATCACATGTTCAAAGGCTCCCTGGTACCAAAACCTCTGATCTCCCACTGGCATCTCTGAAACTCAGTGCCATTTAGCAAAAACAAAAGTGACAAAGGGTCAGCCAAGATGATTCACAACTGCACAGGCCATCCACAAATCAACACTTGGCAGATACTGCAAAGGAATATTAAGAAACCAAACAAAACAAGCACTCTTAGTGCTGTAAAACATCAGGGTGGGTAGATTAATTCACTAAATTAAGTACATATAGACACCTCAAGGATTTGGGATTTTACCTTCAGGACAAATTACTGAACCTCCAGTTGGTCTCATATACTACGGCTAAAAAAGCCCCACAATGGAAAGAATGATTCCAGCACCTTCCTTCTCTAACTGTGTTTTTGGAAAGGAGGAAAAGAAGGAGCAAAAGGTTACATCATTGTGCAACAGTCCAGAACTTGGTGGAAGGTTCCTCAGCAGCCTGTCCTCCATATCCTGTGTGCATGGGAAGTGAGATGTCACCCAAAGAATCCGTGTCCCCGTCCCCTCCCCTGGCAGCAGCGGGCACTCCTCCCTGCCTGCTCTCTGGTGCACGTTCCAGCACATTTCACCACCAGGGAAACCCGAGGCTGCAGCCACAATCCCCAAAACAAGTCCCTGTTTGCACAAACCCCATCACATTGGTTGGGATCAGTTTCCAGGATGTGCACTGTGGATATTTTTCCCAGATTTTCCTGAGGCAATGTTTTACCTACATAACCTACCTCTTAGAAAGTTTTTTAAAGTCCCTTCTGAAATTACCTGGTCAGGAGGAAAACCCAGTTTTGCGTTTCTATTTTTCCTCTCTTTTTTCCCCTCCTCTTTATCTGAAATTCCAGTGCTCCCAGCTTTCCTGGCAGTGCCCTGCCTATTTTAAGTTCCAGACTCCTCAGACACGAGTGCAGCTAAATCCTTTGCCATCCCCCAGATTTATTTCTGTTCTGACCGACAGCAGTGCTGACCCTTCCTGCCGTAAGCCACTGCCCCGCCGGCCTCCTCTCTAATTGCAGCTTCGCTAATCACGTTCTGATCACCAGCACGCAGAGCCCCGAGAGGGGACAAGGGCACAGCAGAGCCCGACCGAGGGGACACGGGGGAGCGGGGATGGGGGATTAGGGACAGCCAGCCCGATTAGCGCTGCCCGGGCACCCCGGGGCACAGCCAGGACACCCCCAGGGTCCCCACGGAACACCTCCGGGTGCTCTCGGCACCGCTGGCTGCTGCCTTCCCTCGCTGCTCTGACCATGGTTAATCGCTGCCAGGGACCCGTCCCGGGATGGAAGCCGCTGTGAAGCAGTGAACTCCGTTCTGGGAACGTACAGGGGGTTGTTGTTAGCACTGCCTCAGCCACTGACCCACCACCAGCAGGAAAACAGCAGAATTCTATTCTGTGGCTTTTCGATGTGTTATGAACACATGAACCCTAAAAGGGAGCCAGCAAAGAACTGTTCTGTCTTAAAGCAGGAAACAAACATGTACTGAGTCAAGGCTCACAGAGCAGGCAGAGCAAACCTCGGTACTCAGCAGGGCCCTCCCCACACAACCCAATATATGCAAATGAATAGGAGGGATTTAGAATAATTACCCCATCCCAACGTGTGCTGCTCTAATGTACCCATTAGATTGTTAACTCCATGGTTTCCTCTGCCCAGTGAGGGCAGATAAAACATTTCTAGTGAATAATCTTTTGGAAAGGTTATTTGCCCACCTCTTTCATGGGATTTTCTTCTGCTGGACCCCACAGGATCCCAAGGACCATGCCACTACTCCCACAAACATTCAACAGCCACGAATTTCCACCTCACTTGGACCTTTTAACGTTCCAGGCTTTCTCTTATTTTCAGTCTGGACAAAGAGCCTCCAAACTGAGACTTTTTACTTTTTCTCCTTCTGCTCTATCCACTGCTGTGTGTCTGTCAGAAGTGGATCAGCTGAATAAGTGGAATGACACACAGTCTTCTGTAAAAGGAAGCAGGGGGGGCTTTAAATCCCATGTTGTGTTAAATGACTGAAGTCCAGAGCTTTGTAGTGCATGCTAACAGCACCCACTGCTCCCTGTTTACTGCTGCTTCAATGAGACATTGTCCATTGAGTGGAAGTAAAAAGCTTATGAGATGAGACAGGCATATCATCCTGTCTGAAGCCCAGCTTACACAGGCAGCTTGGTGCAGTGTGAGGAAGAGCCTTTGGGAATGACAGGCCTCTGTGGAACATTAAAACACAGCCCAGGGTGGGTCAAGTATTTACTGACCTGATCTAAAACCGAGTCTGAGTGCCCAGGTTTCACTGATTTCAATGAGGGGATATGATGGCACTGAAACTCCAGAGGCTCTGCAGTGACTGAGAGTCCTCAAACTGAGCAAGACGCAGAGGGGCGAGTCTGTCTGCAGCAGAGTAAACAGGATCAACCTCCTCCATTTGTAAAGCCATGATTTATGTACAAGATTATCATATGCCATTCTACAGTCCTAATCCTAGACCTTGAAGTAGCAGCAGAGATTAGAGCCTCTGACCATTTTCTAACGTCACTGGTAAGCAGTGACACATCTCAGACACAAAAGATGCTAAAGCCATGAAAGGGAAAAGCACCCTAAATATCTGTAGAATATCCTAGTTTTTTTCTCCCCTGAAAGGCACACAAAGCCACATATCACACAGTAGATATGCACAAGAGAATTCAGCACTAGAACATCATAGTATCCTTTTCCCCTCAAGCATCTCTGCTCCCTTTGCTGCCCAGCTCTCATTCTGCCTAACAGCTCCTTAATCACAGTATCTGTCACACACATAAAATATTATTTAACCTCCAGCACAGAGGAAAATGCATTTATAACCTACTGGGTTTTCCCCTTTAATCTCTCTCTTTCTTCCCTTACTGCTCCCCCTCTCTTTTTAGTAGCTCTGAGCAAGAATGGTGCTAACAACCTTCACAAAGACTTATTCAGGTCCAGACAGAAACCTGCTCTCTGCGCTCTTGTCAAGACAGGAGACTAAAAAAACAACACACATGACCTCTTCTTTCTACCCAGGTGACAGAACACACTCAAACACATCACAAAAGCAGTGTGGTCTCGCCTGCAAAGATGTCAGTAAGTGTCATTTTAGAATTACAGAACCAAATTTAATTGTGACTGAGACTCAACTCAGCTACAACCCAATCCTGCAGATAGAATGTTATGATCCCTCAGTGATATTCAATAGTACTTGGGTTTCAAAAGTATTTTTGAGTCTTTGCTCTGCAGCAGCCTGACACAGCTGAATTTAACATTCCTTCTGTCAGGGCAGAATTGGAGGTGCTGACTTCCAGCTTTAAGCATGACCAGGTGTAGGATCTGACTATCAAAGATCGTGTTCTCTATGATCCATCTCACCAGTACTTAAGTCAAGATGCTGTTCCTGACAAATTCTCCATTTAAACCCCCAAGGACCTTCTCTGCAGAAGGATATGAGCTGGCAGTCTTTGCATACACAGTGGTTCCAGGCTAGTGCAGGAACACTCTGAGCTCTGCTGGTTCTGGTCTCTGCAAAACGCTCAGCAAGCCTTTCCTCATTGTTACTGTAGTTTATCTAAGCACTTCTTAGTTACCCAGCTCTCTCCTCCTCTTTTTGACAATAGCACTGAAAACGAAGATTTAATTTAATTCCTTGCACTGCTCCAATCCTCTGACATCTAAACTTTGCAACATTTAGAGAGAAAAAAAAATCTGGTAAAAATGATCATGTAGCTGCAAGAGCCAGGCTAAGTCCACATGTTCCATATAGTTTCAGAAGCCTGTGACCCCAAGGTCAAGGTCAGACTCAAACAAAGGCAAGGCTGTACACCCATATGGTGTGAGAGCAGCTAAGCATGTACAGAACCAGCACAAGGCACAGCTCCTTCACAGGGAGACTGAAGTCTGGTGCTGCTGGCAAGGCAAGGCAAAAGCTTAAGATTGTCTAGTTTAATTATCATCCTTCTGCAGGTGCAAAGAAGCTTATGAGAACACAACAGTGAGGCAGAATTCTCCTCCTGTGCTTCCACCTACAGGAACTCATCCCTTCCTGACCTGCCCCTATTTCCCTCCCCACATACTCCAGAGATTTAGCAGAATAATAAAAAAAACCCCACCACTGACCACAGACCACACTGTGAACTGGGAGGAGGCAGGGCCGTGCCTCACTGTACTCAGGAGGCAGCACCACTGCAGCATGGCAGCACCACTGCAGCACTCACTGCAACATGGCAGCACTCACTGCAGCATGGCAGCATCACTCACTCGCTCACTCACTCGCTCCCAGCAGCAGAGCCCGGCACTGCCTGCACACAGCAGCCACACTCACACTCACACTCACACTCAGGCCGTGTGGCTGCCCCAGGCACTCGGGGTACAGCACACAAGGCCGGTGCTCGGCCACCACTGTCCATTCCAATCAGTCCAGGGCAATTGACACTGTGCCCTCTGATTAGGAGGTCACAGCAAAGCTGCACGTGGATTACAGTGCACGGTCAGCAGCTCCCGTGTCCCCCCATGGAGCTCCTCCCTGCACTCCATTTCATGGGACACAGGATCCTGTCCTGCCCTGGGTGGCTGCTGCACTTGTGACTGCACCAGAAGAGAGCAGCAGGAGCTGAGATTGTGAAGAACTGAAGTACAGAGGCATCAGTCCACATCTGGGTTGGAGTCACTATTACAATTGGAAAACAAGGGCTGAAAGTTTATTTTCTGAGTTTCACATGCCTCTGGTCACAGAGCACCAATTTAGTACCAAGGAGAGTCAACCTGGAGAGCGTCAAGGCAGTGAAAAGCTCTGTGCAAAGAACCATTTCATGCTGATACACGAGGCAGCTCGTGAGCAGGCCAGGTTATAAAGCTTCACATTTTTTTTTCCTCTTTTCCAAAATAAACAATCCCCAAATTAAAGTTCTTCAGGCTACAAAGGAAACCAGCCAGGTTGTTTACAACATACAGCAGGAATCCTGCTTCGGGCAAATCAGCTGCAGAGCAAATGAAAGCAGGGCTCAGAAGGCAGTAGATGATTTTTGTCTCTGGATGGGAACCCACCTCAGTCTGGCAGGGGACAGATCCAAGCTCCTACCTTAGTAACAACAATGGTTCTCCCTGTCACACAGCACTTTGGTATTTGTAAAACTCTGAAAAACATCAGTAACAAGGAGATTTCAGGGAAGCAGCAGTGCCAAGTGTCTGTAAATACAGCGAGTCTAAGGCAGATCTGCAAGAACCTCCCCAGCAATCCAGGAACCTATTCCTGACACACAGGGTACAGACCTGAACTTTGACATTTTCACACTCTTTAAAGCTAGTTTTGTGTGAGGCCATTCACACCAGCTAACTTTATAGAAATAATTCATCCAGGCCTTACTGTCAGGATCTTTAAGGATGAAAAAAAAGACATTTCACCTCAAAGATGTTAGTTGGTGTGGCTGCTGGCTGCACACAGCACACACCTCTGTGAGTAACAAGTGGGTCCATCCCAGGAGAGGGGCGGGTGCCCAGGCTGGATTTACCACATCTGTCAGGTGCCTTAAAAATCAAAATCAGTAAATATCCCACCAAGGCAGCAATCATTTCACTGCTCCTGCCACTCCTGCACCCAAAATAACTGTTCTGCAGCTTCCATGGAGCTTCCTAAACACCCTTCATTACCCTCCAAGCTTTGGAACACTTCCTGATGTAACAGTGGGGAAAAGATGCTACTCACTAAGGACTTCCTTCTGTGCACACTGCATAGAACTCAAGATTCCTTAAACTTCCAGAAACTGCTCTTCCTGCACTCCTGCTTTCTGCTGCTCCCATGCCCTGCAGCCTTTTTTGCTGTCAGCTCTGCCACAGTTCTTGAGGAGGCAGGAGACCAAAAAGAAAGCTGAAGGACTGAGCTTAAATGAATCCAAATCATATATTCCTCTCCCTGCCAGGGCACTCAGTATATTTCATAAAATAATTTCTAACATATTTTATACATTGAATTCAAAGCTTTTAACTTCTAGCCTTTATTTTCCCCTTTTGCAGTGCAGAACTGGTAACTTCAGACATGGCACTGTTCTATTCTTGTAAGGGATTCTCAATTGCCATAGATCCCACATCTGATCCCAATGTCTCATTTAGACAATCTCTGTTATAGGTCATGGGTATTTCTACTTCATGGGCCATTAAATCTTCAGCCTTTAACAGAACTATTCAGGCTGCTGGTGAATTAGAAAATAGACTTTGTGGAACTGAAACAGATTTAATGGTCAAGCATTAGAAATTCTCACACAGGCCATGGAGGATACAACTTCTAGTAACTGCTTACCTTAGGTAGGAATAGGAACAAAAATCTCAAAAGCTTTTAATTTAATTTGTGATCCAAGCTTCTTTCAGGCAGTATCTCCTTCCAAAGTGTTGCTGTGCCTCCAGCTCACATGCTCTGTCACTCCAGGGTTTATTTTAGGACCTGGGAGAATCAAACTCAAGGTGTGAATGGTGGAGCCCCATTTTCATTTACAACAGGCCATGCCCAGACACGATGAGCTTTCAACAACTGCAGCCCCTGCTGCCCACCTGGGGAGAGGAGGGTGGGACCCAGCTCTGAATCTCCTCCTCAAGCTCTGCAAAACACAGAGTGTTATGAGAGGGATGAGCAGCTTAGCTTGGCAGCCACAGTACAATAGCACATTTTGAATTTCCAAAGGAACATTTTTCCCCAAAAGACCACCCAAAGAGCACGTGCTTTTCTTGGAAGATGCCTCTAAAGCTTTTCCACTCCCTTTCTGAATGCCTTAAGCACTATATGCTTCATAATTGGACTACAAAGCCTTTTCTAGTTAGAAACCCATTTCAAATTAGATCTGTGCTCAACTCTGGCCTCTAAAACATTTGATTTTCTGGTTTTATTAGTAATGCTTTACTTGAGAAGGGAAAAGCACAACAGCAAAGCTAGAGAAACGTGTACAAACAATAAACAAGTCCACCATGCTGATGTCCTGTCTTTCTCAAAGGTGAAGCCCAGTGTTTTTCATTTGGCAGCTGAGCAGTGTAATAAATCAGTATGAAACAAGAGCAGCTATTAAAAACTGTATTTCCCCCCTCCCCAACAGTTACATTTTTAGTGAAAAGATTAAACCACAACCAGTTCACTTTTCTTCTTGAAGAGCTTTAGCTGCTGAGGAGTGCCATGGACAGGCAGGGAGGTGAGTGTGAACTGGGAGAGCACCAGAGCCACACAGACCCCCTCAGGTGTCAGTGTAAGGGCTGCCCCCTCTGCACCAAATTCACATTGAACTGCTTCTTAGGCAGCCAGGTCAAACCCTAGAGAATCCTTTGGGCTCATTCCTGGTTTATTTTAATAAAGAAATTTCTTATCTGGCCCCATCAAAAAGGGGTAGAAGATTTACTTTCACATAGAATTTTACAAAGCTGCAACTGAACCCAAAGGAGCGTTTTCATAAGCAGATGTACAATTGCTCTCATTACACAGTATTTATTTGCTCAAGGTAATTTCTTCCTTGTGCTCACAAGTCCATTCTTCCTTTTGCAGACAGTCCATGGTTTCTCTCCAGCTCTTCCCCCATTTTGAGACCACAACAGCATCCTGTCAGCAGAATTTCTGGCCATGAAAATGGTCATGTTCTCACAGTTAGATTCTAGAATTGTTACTGTAAATAATTAACAACCATAGGAAAAGAACCAGGAACAGGTAAATTGAGTTCAGCTTTAATAGATTCTGAAACATCTCGAAGTCAGTGCAACCCACAGCAAAATCCAGAAGTTTTGTAAAAACCACCTGCACACATGAGAGAAAATGAAGTGCTTGGTTTTAGGCAGCAGTGCTGGAGCCTCTGTGCAGACTCCTGAACAGTCAGTGCACCTCAGGAATTCCACTGCAGGTTCTTCAGTCTGGGAAGGTCTGGGTGTGTTTTAAGGCCCTGCAGCTACAGAGAGCAAAGCTGGGAGTGTCGCCTGGACACTCAGTGTTGGACAGCCTAGAGCAGCACTGCTGCCTCCTGAGCAGTGCCCCAAGAACAAGCTGATACCCCAGGATCCAGAGAGTGTCCCTATCACCAGCTGCAAGGAGGGAAACCATGTGACTAGAACCTTCAGTTTATTACAGCCCAGTGCAAGCTGGATTTAAGTTAATGATCATTAATTGTTCCTAATGTGAGAGCTAGTCTTGTGCAGCAATCAAAGGGTTAAAGTGGAACTCTAGTATTTTAAACAAGTTCACATATTCTCTATACAAATTTGGCAAATTCATGTCACAGCCTTAGATCTCGTTCTTGCAATTCCTGCAGAACATCCCCAGCTCCTCTGTGGGCAGCCAGGAGTGCCAGGCTGGGCACAGCCCCCGTGCCCCCCATGGCTGGGCACCCCAGCCTGGCCAGGTGCATGAACCAAATCTGCTTTGACACATGCTCCCAAAAGAGCTCGAGGCCAGAGAGCAGCTGAGTATGGAAAAACTGATTGCATCAGAAACACTGCAGCCAAAAGGAAATCAAACCATGACTTCAAAGCCAATCAAAAAACCAAAACAACCCCCCAAAAGCAAGCATTTATATGTATGTAGGTGTAATAAATATTGCAAAGCACATCTGTCTTTTCCCCCCAAGTCAATAAGTATAAAGAAATAAACAATGCACCAAAACATCAGCTTCCTGCAATGAAAATGTTGGAGTCAGCAAAATACCTGCAAGCCAACTGAAGGGAAAGCTTTTGCATTGTCACCCAATCACAAGTTGCTTCCAGTTCTATGCAGCCAAATCAAACCCTCTTCAAATTCACAAGTTTGACCTAAATAAGCACCACAGCATGAAAAGCTTCCTTAGAAGTAGGATATCAAGAGACTTTGTTTAAAATATAAAATAAAATGTGAGATAAAAGGTTTCCATTGGTCAAGTTTGAAAAATTGCCTTCCTTTATCCAACCACAGCCTGTCCCTTTGAACCAACCAAAACCACACCTTTGGGTTTGTCCTTAATGAACACAGCCCGGCTGAGTAGCAAAATGTGACAGGAAGAGATGGCTGTGAGATGCATTCTGAGGGTTGGGCAAAGGGAAACAACATTACAAAGGAGAAGGAATACCAAGGAACAATTAGGGTGGGCAGAGGAACTTATTAATGCTCAGCCATCCTCCTCTATCTTCAGGAATCTCACTGTCCTCTCCAGTTCTGTCCTGCTCACGTGTCCTGCAGTTACTGTCTTCTGTCTTCTGTCTCTGATCTGGAAAATGCCATCACAACATCCTCAGCACCTGCAACAACAATGGGTACAGGAAAACTGTGCCATAATTACTTCCTTCAAAGAGAGGGGACAGATGCAGCACCCAAGGTGTCATTTACACATCCACACAACCAACAGGAAAGCAAATGACAAACCAGGGAATGCCAAAAACACCACTGCTGTGCCAGTCAGGTAACTGCTCAGCTCCACAGAATCCTCTTCCAGGCCCTTGCAAAGTTCAAATTCAGCTCAGATGGAGCATCAACATGTAAAATTCCTCCAGGCTTTTACTTGAAGCATATCAAGAAGCAAATCTCAGTTTTGTGCCCCAAGCAACTTCTGCCTATACACCTGCACACAAGTAAGAGGATTAATAAAAATGCCTCATCCACTCTCATGATATGAATTCCATTTCTCAGTTATCTCATCTGCTCTTCAGTTGCAATAGCAGGAAGAATGGTCAAAATGGCTGTAAATTCCCCTTGCTAATGTCCTTAAAAGCTAAATCAATACTCATGGAATGCAACTGTACTTACTTTTATACACTTCACAATTTTATAGGTACTCAAAGAAGGAAATATTAGGATCCAGCAGTAGTAGTTTGTTTTTCCTATGTAGGGCCCTTATCTTATATAAAACTACATCAAAAACTGCTCTGATGCACCCTCTTGCCAGCATTCAGAAGCCCTGCAGTCATCTCCCTTTTCATCTCCTGCACAAACTGTTTCTTTCTTGATCAAAACATAAATGATATATAGCACCAGGATCCAGCTCAGAATTAACAAGCTGCCTTGTTCACCTTAAAACACACAAGAACTGCCAGCCCCTGAAGAAAAACAAGGGTTTCACTTACCAGGGATGTGACAAAACCTTCAGTGCTGGGGAGGGAGAGCCCCACGCTGCAGGAGGCAAAAGCAGGAGCAGCTCTGGCACTGAGTGTCCCACACATCCCAAAGGGGCAGGAGCAGCTCTGGCACTGAGTGTCCCACACATCCCAAAGGGGCAGGAGCAGCTCTGGCACTGAGTGTCCCACACATCCCAAAGGGGCAGGAGCAGCTCTGGCAGGTTTTGTTCCAGCCCTGTGCTATAACCCAGAGCTAAGGAGGTGCTCATTAAGCAGTTCTGCAGTGCTGCTGGACAGACACAGGCACTGCCAGGGAACAGAGCTGGGCTCCCTGTGCTGAAGGGAAAGCAGGGACTCGAGTGCCAGAGCTGCTCCTGCAGCCCACTTGGCTCCCACAACGGATGTTTTCTTACTCATCAAGTAAAATAATGCAAAAAGCAGAGCCCAGGTTACAAAGTTAAGCTGCACATGGCCAAGAGCCTGTGGCTGAGACAATGGGATGGTGAACCACGTCTGCTTTGAGCACATCCTGCACTGAGCTCTGCACTTCCAGCAATTAATGTATAGAACAATGACAAAGGCACACTCTTACCTGACCTGCATCTATACATACAGCTGCTTTCTCCACAGCTGTCCCTTCTCTGGGCACACATTTCTACCCTGAAATAGAGACCTACAACATACCCAGTGAACTATTCCCTGTCTTTTATGAGCAAAGCATTAATTGTCACAAACTTCAGACATTCAGATAATTCTCTCACTGCTTCTGCCTTAATGCTTTCTCACACTCATTATTCCTAGACATGAACAATAACTAACAGGTGGGCTTATGTCCTATCTTAGGAAGTAATAGTGACAATCTTACCCCACTAACTTCCAAAAAAATCCCACTGAAATTATGTTCCACTTGCAGTTGTTTGGCTTGCTGAATTTAGAGCTCTTTTACACCACTTGTTCTTCAGTCTCAGCAAGCCAAGATGAGGTGAAGGTGAAATGACTTTACTGCAGGGCAGGGAAGGCTGCAGGGGTGAGCTCAGTGTCCCCAGCTCACCTCCAAAAAAGCTTCCCCAGGGGCTGCCAGAGCTGCCCAGCAAGGACCTGGCTACAGACAATGAGCCCAGCAGGTACAGCTGCATTAAAACCTCACCACCTTAACAAGAGAAGATGCTGACACCTCCACCAGCTGCTGTTTCCAAGTGCTCTTGGAGTGATAAATACATATGTACACCTGATTTGCTTGTAGTCACCTGCAGAATTAATTAAACCCCAAAAGCATTTAGAGATCAGAAGGCTTAGCCTGTTGGGAATTTCTAAAGGCTGCCAAATTTAAAAAAATAAAGTCTTCACTTCACACAAGATCTTTGCATACATACATTTCTTCAACCACCTTCCAGCAACAATCTTCTAAACATTAACTCTTCCCTGAAATTCCCAGGATTAGCATCCTAGTCTGGCATTCTAAAAATACACCGTGCCCTGCTGAGAGCAGCAGCACACTCAAACAAGTCTTGTGCTCAACAAAATGAAAGTGCACTGAGCAGAGCTGGATCTCCACTCCCCACCACCATCTGCCAGGTCCTGAGCCCCCCAGCAGCCTGGGCTGGTTCTGGTGCCCAGGACCACAGGACACAGCCAGGCACGTGTGTGCAGCTCAGCCCTGCCCTGCCCATGGGAGCAGCCTCCTCCAGGAGCCAGCAGACACTGCTGTTGCTATAGGAACACCGAGCTGCAATCACCAAGGTCTCAGCACAGTTCCCATCTCCCATCCCTGCTCCCACTGCCAGCCCTGCCAGGGCAGCCCACCCTCTGCAAACACAAGGAGCTGGGCATCAGGGAGTGGGGGCAGGAGAGGCTTCTGTGCCTGGAACGTCCTGAAGGGCATTTTGCTTGCACTCAGAAATATGTGAGAAAGAATGAATTTCACAGAGTGTGAGCTGTGTTAGCTCTTGCTGCAATGCAGGCAGGACCAATGTGTGAATATCCCAAAACAGCTCAGCATTCCATCCCCTCTCCAGCACACACACTGCTTGAACTGAGATGCCTCAGGGTTCCTCAGTTATTCCTGGAGCCATAAAAACAAACAACAAACACTCCACAGATGTCAGCTAAAGAGCTCCTGGAGCAAAGAAAAACACCCTGAGTTTTGCACTTTCATGTAGGTGCTAACAATGATTGAAAAATAAAATGGTTATAAAAAATGTGAGCATGACATTAATATTAGACTCAATTACCTTATCTCCTCTTCCAATAAAAATAAGCATAAACTGAAGGGGACACTTAGCCTTCAGGCCTGATTAAAATTACAGAGATATTCTAAGATGCTTCTTGATCCAAATGAGCTTTCACTGCTGGATCCTCAGACAACAAACAGAGTCTCATGGAAGAAGCTGAGCTGTCAGAGATCTTGGTGTTGACAGTGGCTCCTGGAGGGTTGGTGGCACAAGCCCGGGTTCAGCAGGGACAGAACTCCTCCTTTCCTCCAGTGCCACATCCTGACACAAGGGCCACAGCCTGCAGTGACTCCATGTGGCCAAACCACGGGGCTCCCACAGCAGCCACAGATCCTGCCCAGAAATCCCAGCCCAGAACCCTGCCCGGGTCACTGTTGTGGGGCAGCAGCCTCACACACAGACCATGGACACACAGCAAAGAAATACAAAAAAATGCAATAGAGACTGTGAATTCTACAGAATTCTACCATCCACCCTCTACACTCTTGTCAGGACAGCCCCAACAGCCCAAAACAACCTTCCTGGAACTGGAGCCACATTTCAATGGACACACAGACCTGCAGGTCCATAACAAAGCTCTCAGAGTGCTCAGGCCAACAAAGTCATTCTGGTTTTTGGAACAAAATGGGGATGTGAAGTTTTTGTGTCTTTTGTGCCTGCTGGAGGAAAATGGCTCTAATGATACATCAGGGACAAGGCAGGCTGAGAGCAACCTGTCCTACTGTGGAACAAAAGACTCTGAAATGCACTGAAGTGCTAACTTGGTGTAAGTTACTCCCTCAATAACACCTCTTTTTGTCGTTGTGTAAGACAAGCTGCATAAAAGAAAAAAAATCCTCCAGAGGAGATTCAATGAAAACAGAGAAGTAGGGAAGAAAATTCCTTTAAGCAATCTTGGAGCACAGAGCAGTGAGTGTGTGGACTTGCAGGGTTTCCAGCACAAGGCAATGCCATCTAGTGGAGATGGGATCTCCCTCAGGGTGGCACAGATGTCATGGCATTCCCAGCTCCCAGGAATTCCATACTCAGCTGTTCCTGCTTCACCAGGACACAGCAGAGGGCACAGGCAGCAGCAAGCAAGGAGCATTATAATTACTGACTGTTAGAAACATGGAGAGATTTCTAAGAAAATTGAAGTGCTGAGCAATAAATTATAACTGGTTCTGTCTGTAGAGCACACTACAGCTTCAGCACCACTGCAGGAAGTGTCTGTGTCCTCTGGCTGGACTTCTGATTTTATCACCTTTTCTTTGCCAAAGTGCAGGTAATTCAGCATAGATTTCACTGTGAAAAACGTACCTTTTAAGGATAATGCTGAAAAATGCCAACTGCAACTAAGTCTCTCTTAACTGAATGTGTCTACCTCAGTTTTTGGCAAGAAACAAGAAAATTCTCACTTTAGACTGGCAGAAAAGTTGTGTATTTTGGCTCAGAATTCTTCAAGTACATCCACCTCCATCAGCCCCCAGCCATGCAAGGAATGAGCCCAGCAACAAGTCTGTGCAGGTTGTGTTTGTAATGGATTTCCACATGTCTCAGATCTAGACTCAATTTCTGCTCAGCTCTTTCTGGCATGAGCCTTACAATGCTCCTGCAACACCAAACTGCACTTTCTGAACCTGATCTGGCACGAGGGCTGTGCAGGGGAGGAGAGGAATCCAGTAAGAGACATTCAGGTATCAGTGGACTCAGAGCAGCTCCACACAATCCTTTACCAAGACTTCTGCAAAGAATTCACAAAACTGGAATAAACTGGAATATCCTGGGCTGCAGGATGGGTTTCAGCAGGTGGCACACTATTCTGGAAGTCCAGGAGGCTACAGGAGGCGTTTTCTGAGGCTGCTGGCCCAGGGGAGGCAGGGCCAGGGCAGAGGGGGCACAGGGAGGGCAGGGAAGGGCACAGGGGCACAGGGCAGTACTCACCCTGGTCGATGGAGTGCTGGGGCACAGGGGGCACAGGGA